>JANTPZ010102959.1:5265-17097 GCA_025593235.1 Vachellia pachyceras
TTCATTACAGGGGCTGGCAGATATGAATAAACCTCCAGAAATGATCTCTGGCAACATGACAGCAGGTTGAAACTATCTAAAATCTAAATTCTTGAGAATTTGGAAATGGACCCGACTTCAGTGGAGTTCCTTAGGTGTTTGCCAAGTTTTCCAATAAAATTGTAATATGTGGAGGACAGTTAAAGAGCTAATTATGTGATGTGTTGTTATAAATATCCACTTCCTACGTTTTTGCAAGAAAATATGATAGCAAATACATGAAAAAAATGAACCCATGGTCGGTCTTTTTATGTTGGCTAAATTTCCCTCTTGGATGTGTTCGTGCTGCAGCTATGTGTGTATATTCAGCCCTGTTCATGAGATTTGCATGGATGGTTCAACCACGCAACTATTTGCTGCTCGCTTGTCATGCTTCAAATGAGACTGTGCAACTGTACCAACTCTCCCGCTGGGCAAAGGGAAACGGGTAACAAGTTTAGCATGTGATTGAGTCAAAGCAACTATATCTTATTCAATAGTGTCTATTTGAAATAAAAAGATTTTGGTGCAATTATTAAAAGTTTGTTGTCAAGTTCTTCAATATGATAAGAATATGGCATGTGAAAGAATTTTCTTGAGGATCTTAGTGTACAGTATAGAACATCATCCATATATAATATTTTCATTAAAAAACTTTATAGCATTTCATTATGAAACTTTATGCATACAATTATGGTTCTACTTCCATTTCTAAGTCTGCATGTATGGATATGTTGCTTTGTTTAGGTACTTGTCAGAGAAGAAGGAAGAAGCTGCATCCAAGTAGATTGATGCTGATTTTTTGTTTTTATTTGCTCATGTTAATAAAATACTCTGCCCGTGTGTGTCATGTAAAGCATTTTGCTTTTGATCAGTCAAATGAGAGAATGCTTTGATTACGGATTGTTTTCCTGTTGAGTGTATCTTCTATTTACTGATTATCCAAAATTCAAAATTCTCTATAATAAGCCGTGAAATGACTTGGATTCCAGATTTTGTTCAAGAGGTTATAACTTGAAAGAATTTGAGGGCTGTTTAACTCACCTAACAATGTTATTTTTTTTTCCCAGTTTGCTGTATAAGAATCACTCAGAAAATTATATGTTAATATTGGTTTCTTCATAATAGCGAAACGAAGGGCATTCTTAGGGCAGATGTTCATTGATTGGGTTCTTCACTGTTATCTACTCATGATCTGTAGCTAAAGCAGGTTAATATTGTTATTTTTCAAATCAACAATGATTCATAGGCATTTTTTTAACAATTAAAAATATTGGAGATGTTAATGTTAACATATTTATGTTATCAGTTTCAGACCACATGAGACTCAGCAATGCTTGATCCTTTGAAATCCATAATTAACAATTTTGTTTAAATTTCTTCATTTAATGAATGAATCCAAGTAAAATATGGGAGAAAATTTATATTTTTAGATGTACTGTTTATTCAACCGAGCCAATGAACCTTGAATTTCTTTATAAACTGACCAGGCAAAAATATCTGAAAAGTATTAGATGTGTATTTTTTAAACTTAAAAAACAAATTGAAATTTGATTAAACTTAAAGGATCAAATTAATTTAAGCCTTTTAAGGTGGACACTTGAATAAACACTCGAACATATAAAAAACACAGGAATTACATAGAGATTCATAAACCAGTTTTATCACATGAATTAAAGGGGAAATATCTCGTGTCTTGTAGTTCAGAAGGGATGTTGGAGAATTACTTGGCCTGGACTTGAAGAAACAGAGGAAGTCGTAATCTTTCAGAATATTCAATATTCACATCCGGAAATATGAGACTCAAACACTACGATGGCCCACCCAACCAAGATATTTATCGTTATTTCTTTTTCTCTCTTACCGGACATGTTCGTTAATACAAGTAATAACTCGCTCGCAAGATTAAGATATGATTTGGTTTTGCTGTCTCTCCAGACGCCACTCTTTTCTCCCTCTGATGCCTAAGAATGGCGTCCAGCCTTTCTCATAACTTCCTTTCTTTGCAAACTCTGCAAGTAAACACGTTATCGAAATCTCGAACACTAACAAAAGCTCATTGCTTTGCTCGCCTACGAATAGTATCCAAATCTTCTCCTCAGAAAACTAGTACAACTTCGCTGGAAGCAAGCTCCCCCAAACCGGCTCCGGCCCAGGATCCTTCACATTCGGCTGATTCCCCTTCTCTTCTGCCTCGTCGTTTCAGGTACTGTGTATGAAGTTAGGTTTAGTTCCTTAGTTGCAGCTTCTATTTGAGCTGGAATTTGGGTTCGATCATGTTACATGATGAATTCCAATACTGGATTGCTGTGGGTTTTGTAATTGGTGTTTTGAACAGAAATGGATGGCTTAACTTTGATAACCTCGGGATGGATATATTGTCCATTGCACTACCTGCTGCGCTGGCGCTGGCTGCTGATCCCATTGCCTCTTTGGTTGACACAGCGTTCGTTGGCCATATAGGTGATTCTATGGAAGTTAGTTTACCCCCAAAAAAGATATTCTTGATTTTAATGTGTCCATAATCATTGCAACTACTTGACTTTGTGTGGCGGCCTGGTGGGAAACTAGGAATGTTTAATAATAATCGTCCCATTTGGTCAATGGTCATGCCGATGATCTTGATTGCCACAAATGGATTTTCTCTTCTGTTTTTTCTGACTCATAGTCAGTATAGTTATCAAGAGACCTCTCCATGCAGGATCGGTTGAATTGGCAGCAGTTGGGGTTGCAGCTTCTGTGTTTAATCTAGCGTCAAAAGTGTTTAATGTTCCTTTGCTTAATATCACTACGTCCTTTGTTGCTGAGGAACAGGCACTGATTGCCAAGGGAGAAGACCCCGGGCAAAATGATGATAATGGTAGTTTCTTCAAGAGTGCTACCATACTTTCGTATCATTTATTTTTTCTTGGCTTGCATATGGTTTCTTTATCGATTATTCGTGTCTTTGTTCCTGTTTGTGAACATGTAATGTACTGATGCGTTTTGATCTCCACCTGTCTAAAATGAAGATTTCCTGGGTAAGCACCCAAGCAAGATTCTGCTTCCTTCAGTGTCAACTTCTTTAATACTTGCTGCAAGCCTTGGAATTGCTGAAGCTGTGGCCCTTTGTCTTGGCTCTGGCATCCTTGTGAATATCATGGGTATACCTGCTGTATGTCATCCTTGGCTGACATTCACACATCATCTTGTTTTTATATTTCTTCATATTGTAATAATTCTGAGTTACGTATATGGCTAAAGAAGATCACATCCCAAGATCAGGGGGTAAGAAAATGCAGATGACTGTGGAAATGGGAAAGAAGATGATTTAGTCTATAAAATTTGAATTTCTATTTAGAAAGATTATTATGCCAATGCTTAATATTATGTAACATATGGTTTAAATAACTATTTGTGTGTGATTATCATTAAAGTCTGTCGTAATTTAAACTTTAAATAACTATTTCATATTTTTTGTGCTGTAGGATTCAACAATGCATGTACCTGCTGAACAGTTTCTTACCCTAAGGGCCTTTGGTGCTCCACCTGTTGTGATTGCACTAGCTGCACAAGGCACTTTTCGTGGATTTTTGGATACGAAGACGCCTCTATATGCTATTGGCAAGTATTGAACCCCCCCCCCCCCAAAAAAAATTTTTTGTGGTATTTTGGATATGAAGACCCTCTAAGGTCTGTGTCATTCTATTAAACTTTTCAGTAGAAAAAAGAGAGATTTCATTTCTTGAAGATCTGTTTAATTAAAAACACTATGACTGTACCTTCCCAATCTAAATCTGCTCTCTCCAATTATGTATCTCATTAGTAACAAGTTTCTGGTACTTCAACTTCTGATAAGTGCCTTCCATGAGCATAAGTAAAATGCAAATCAGGGTGCCGGGTAGATAATTTGCTAGGTGTATACTGATTCTTGAATGACAAATCTTCCTTTTGGATGGCAGGTGCTGGTAACTTACTTAACGTCATTTTGGATATGTTGCTGATTTTTACTTTTGGTCTTGGCATTAGTGGTGCTGCTATCGCAACTGTAGCTTCTGAGTACGTCTAAAATTTGGTAACCTGTAGCATTATCAGTGCATGAAGCACACGTTGTCTTAATTTATGCAACTTTTCTCCTTTTAAACAAATCTATCTTTTTTGTTCACCAGATATTTAATTGCTTTTATTCTTCTATGGAAATTGAATGACAAAGTACTGCTAATTCCTTCTGACTTTGATGGGAGAAAATTTTTCAGCTACCTGAAATCTGGTATTTCACTTTCTAAATTATGTTGCTTTGCCTTGTTGCTTCAACTGTCCTTATCATTCAAGTATTGTGTTTTACTTTGGTACTGACTTTAGAATTATCAACCTAGATCACTGATAGAAGACAGCTGTTAAACGGAAAATTTTTTTGAGTACTTACTGGTTCTCTAAGTCCGTTTCATTGAATTTATTTTTTAGAAAAATACAAACTTCCTTATTGAATGCTTGTAGAGAACAGGACTTAATTACTGAATAGTTTAAATTCAGTGCATCTTAAAGCTGCAATATCTTTTGCAGTTTTGCAAGTTCTTTATGATCAGCTTGAAACTGTATTATAGTAACAGAATACGAGTTCAATGAGTTTCAAGAATACAAGCTTACATGTTGCATTTTTCAGGCGGTCTTCTTATTGGTAGGACCTTGGCGGTGCTTGTGACTTTGACACTGGCAACGTCTATGGCAGCCAGACAGGGTCCAGTACCTATGGCTGGTCATCAAATTTGCATACAAGTTTGGTTGTCATTGTCTTTGCTAACAGATGCTCTGGCACTTGCTGGTCAGGTAAAATAATTTCACACAAATCTGGTGATTGTGGCTGAAGTCTATTGTGTCCTGTTGTTGTATTGATTTTTTCCTTCGCAGGCTCTGCTTGCTGGGGATTACTCCCAGGGGAATTATGAGCATGCTCGCCTTATTGTATATAGAGTTTTACAGGTTAATGATCTTGGTCACTGTAAATTTCTTTCCTTATACTGTCTGTCACGCCCCCTCTAAAGGAGATGGGAACAATTATTAACCTTCTATTCTCTTGGTAAAACTATTAACCTTCTATTCTTCTCCCCTTGTTTTGTCCATTTAACAAGCAGATTGGCTTAGGGTCAGGAATTGCATTATCAGTGATCTTATTCTTTGGGTTTGGAGCATTTTCCAGCTTATTCAGCACAGACTCGGATGTTCTGGAAATTGCTCAGTCTGGTTTATTGGTGAGAAATCATAATTATTTGAAAAATAAGTACCTTAACCCCATTTGAAATGCTACTTCACATCCTGGTTAACACGCACCGGTCTTTATTCTTTACTTGTCTTAACCTCATGCACTTGCATAAGAGCGCAGTTTTTTTTTCAAGTCATATATAATTTAAGGAAAGGGAATTTATTCTATGTCTGTGAATGCATGCTTGTTTAATTATTTTGTTGAAGGATTTCATATGTTCTCATTTTCAGTTTGTTGCGGGATCTCAACCAGTAAATGCTTTGGCATTTGTTATTGATGGGCTTTACTATGGGGTGTCAGACTTTGAATACGCTTCTTACTCTATGGTAATTCCCTAGCCCAATGATTAAGAGATTTCAACATTTCGTTGATGCTAATATTGAAACTCCTTTCTTATTTTCATCCTATATTTCCTTACCCCTTATTTTGGATTTCCATGGCCAGTTGCTCGTAGGACTAATTTCGTCAGTGTTCATGCTGGTGGCTGCTCCAGTACTTGGACTTCCTGGAGTCTGGACAGGGCTGTTTCTCTTTATGACATTACGTGTTCTTGCGGGAGCCTGGAGGTATAGTCTTCGATACTGGAGTGTCTGTGTGTGTTAATGTTCGTACTCAAAATACTATCCACTGACCAAAAGATCCATCCTTTTGGTCCAATAGGAATTTCTAACACTATTAAGTTCCCCTTTGTATGATATGGGGAAAAAATCTTGAAAAAAGTGATGACAAACCACTTGCTATGTTTTGTATTGCGATTTGCTAATCTTCAAAGTCTCATCTCAACATTTGAAATTTAAGGTTGGGCAGCAAAAGTGGACCATGGAATTTGGTTTGGCACAAAGACGGAACAGGAGACTGACTGATAAGTATCTGGAGTTTTCTTATTTGGTGAGAAAGGCCCTTTACATGGTGGTCACGTACACACCCTCTCATGGTTATCAGATGGTCAACTAGATGCCGTAGGTTTATAGCAAAACATTATAAGAATACTGTTTTATACATGAAAACCATAGGTCACTACTTTTCTTGTTCAAGTACAGAACGGACGAAGAATGGCCAAAAGATGCAGATGGTTGCTAGATATGTAGCCAAGCAAATGCCCTCTTTTTTTCTTTTCTGATTTTCGGCTGTTTCTAGCTCTGTATGATTCTTAAGTAATAGCTGCATAGGAGTTAGGTATGTAGACTTGGCTGTATCAGCTATTTAAATTCAATGTATATGATGTCTCTTTGAAACGAAGAACAGTGATCCTTCATTGCAGTGAAAGGGATTGTCAAATTCAATGGAATTCTTTATTAGTATTTGCTTTTATGCATTAATGATGTGTGTGGAATTGTGAGAAGGAGCTGACAATGAAATACATGAAAACTGATGAATGAAAAATTTGGATAGTTCTTACTTAAAAAGGAGGATTACGATGATGTTCCAATGTAATTACTAAAAAGTTCTAATAGAAAGTGAGTGATATGAACCTACTGGCATTTTCTACGCTGGAATTTATTATTGTATGTTGCTCATTTTTTGTGAGATTTTTTTGTGATTCTATTAATTCATTAAGACCACACAATGATTATCTCAGTTAAAAATGGAAACTAATTCTCATATTTAAGTTATAAATTAAGAACATTAGTTATGGGTATCAAAGTCCAACTAAAGCTGGCAAGAAAAGGCATCTCAACCACCAAGTCTGACAGAAATGTGTGTGGTATAACGAATAGCAATTGATTTTTCCTTGCCCTAACAAGTTTTTGATGGCACTCACCCCACTTTAGGATCACATGGCCTGCTTGTGGTCTCAAAGACAAGAACCTTCCTTTCCTTCTCCGAAACAAACAAAGAAAAGCAATGAACAATGGCAATCACATAATCACAGATCTCATTTTTGAGTGAAAAAGTGACATTCACATAATCACAAATCTCATTTTTCAGTGAAAAAGACTCCATCCAATCATTAATAAATTAGATTCTCTCTGCATAAAAAAAGTAAACACACACTTAAAAGCAGCCGGCAGATGGTTTTAATCCTGTAGCATAGCACCTGTTTTTAGATACAGGTTTTCTTGACAAACACCTAACAATCCGACGTCTATTGGTAACCAATTAATTGGTTTTTAATTTACCCTAAAAAATTTCTCATAAACAAGGTTGCTACTAAAAGTTTTTTCAAGAGGCATGTTGCCATGAAAATTTGACAATGAAGTAATATTACTCTTTACCTTTCAAATGTTACTGATCAATTCCAATTTTTTAATGGAATTTCCAAGTCAACATTGCTTTTAAAAAAATTTCTAGAGAAGCATTGTTCCAAAGAAAAACTTTTGGAAAAATATTCTCCTCAACCCATATGTATATATATAGTTGTGATATTCAATTAATATTTGCAATAAACAAAATTCAGATGTGGAAGATGGAAAGAGCTAGAGGAAGCAACAAATGAAGTCGGTGGGGGCATTAAAATAATAATGACTGGTGAGGTTCCTCTGTTTTGAAGAAACATGCCGTTTTTGGCTCTCTTTCTTTTTGTGGGTCCCACATATTTGGACCCCTCTCTCTCTCTCTCTCTCTCTAATCCTTTTTTTTCAGGTCATGTTTCTACAAGTCTTAACCAATTCCACCCTCCCTCAATTTAATATTTCTTAGGTTTGGTACTACTAACTCATCTACTTTAATCATATAAAATGATATAATGCCCTTTTTAGGAAAAAATAAAATCTAGAATATTCATATAAAGGAGTATATACATTTTCATAGAGAGAATCCCAAATGAATTACTTTATTTTATTTGCTGCACAATCATGCCATTTATGACTATGATTTGTATGAACAGCGGATTGGACTGATATAATTTCTGTGGGCTCTTTATTTTTTTAGTCCTTTTTGTCATAAATCAAGCACTTTGTTTTCTCCCTTTAATTAAAAACCCATTCATTTAAAAAAAACCATTTAGTATTCATAAATCAAGCACTCACGGGAAGATATATTCACATTTAGGGTTTATTTGGAATATTTATATAAAACCTAGATTTTGTTATAAAACCTAGGGTTTAACTTAAAATCTAAGTTTTGTCCAAATAGAAAAATTTTGTTTAAAAGTTATTTTAGATACAAAACCTCGATTTAAAACCTAGATTTTTGAAAAATCTATTTTCTTGTCAAATCACATCATTTTCCCTAATAAATTTTCTCTTTTATACTTTTTTTCTTTCTCTATGAAAGATAATAACTTCCTAAACACAATCTTTTACAAAATAAGTTTTAAAAATTAGGTTTTACCTTGAAATCTATAAAAGATATTCTTAAATAGACTTCCAAATAAGTTCTTACTATTAAAAAATAATTTGAATAAGATAGGAGGGGGTATTTATGCATTAAAATGTTATTAGTGATTAAGACATGCTATTAAATGTTAGGTAGGTTTGGAAAAATGGTATAGAAGTGCTTTTACCATTTATAAGGTAAATGTGGAAGAAGATTATTTTATTTTAAAAAAAAAACATTGTAAAATGTGTTTTTGGGTGTTTATAAGCTTTATCAGACACCTCGTTAAATATAATTCGGAAAGAAGAGTAGTGCAAATTGTATTGAACCGACAGCGGCAGCACATGGGGCGTGACACGAGGCCCTTGAATAGTTAAAGCATTCATTTCATTTCACGTATAACTAGCAGCCAGCCTTCCTTTGTATTTCTTAAGCTCTCACACACACATCACCACAGCATTACTCACACACTTCTCTGTTTCTCTCCCCGGTCCTCACAGCCACTTCTCTCTCCCTAATTCATCTTCCTCCACCTCCTCCTCCTTCTCCTTCCATCGCTTTCCCTCGCCCATGGCTGAAAAGGTAATGGCCTCTCCCTCTCCTGCTTCTTCTTTGATTAGTTCCTGAACATGATCATCTGAATTGTTTCCTCACTCTCATTCTTTAGGTGACTCTCATGAGGCTTAAGGTGGACCTTCAATGCTCCAAGTGCTACAAGAAGGTCAAGAAGGTTCTCTGCAAATTCCCTCGTCAGTCTCCCTCTTCCTTCCTTCTCTCTCTCTCTCTCGTTTCTTAGCTCTCCCTATTTCACTGCTCTAATTCTTTTCCTTCTACGCACTGGCAGAAGTTCGAGCCCAGGTGTTCGACGAGAAGCAAAACATGGTGAACATCACCGTCGTCTGCTGTAGCCCGGAGAAGATCCGAGACAAGCTCTGCTGCAAAGGCGGAGGAGCTATTAGGAGCATTGAGATCGTCGAACCACCCAAAAAGGCTGATGACAAGAAGGACGGCGACAAGCCCAAATCAGATGGCGACAAGCCCAAATCAGATGGTGACAAGCCCAAGGGTGGCGGCGACGGTGACAAAAAGAAGGACGCCGACAAGCCCAAGGGTGGGGGCGACGGTGACAAAAAGAAAGACGCCGACAAGCCCAAGGCTGACGCTCCCAAGAAGGATGGTGGCGGCGATAAGCCCAAGGATAAGGCCGCAGATAAAACTGCCGATAAGCCCAAGGACAAGCCCGCGGACTCCAAGGCGAAGAATCCAGACCCGATCCCAGTTCCGGTTCAACCACCGGCCGTACCACCGCCGGTGGCGGTTCAGGCGGGAATGGTGTTTACGCCGTGCTATGAAGGGTATCCTTGTGGGCCATACTACCAGGGGTACGGACAGCCTGCGGTGGTTTACGACGGGTATTATGGAAGGCCCGTTTACGACAGCTACGGCGGCGGAGGGAGGCCTATCTACGTCAACCGGTACGATCAGTACTTTAACGAGGAAAACCCACAGGGCTGTTCAATAATGTAAACGCTGTTCAAATTCAATTTTCTTTTTTCTTTTTTTACTCCATCCGTATTGTCCAGGTTAGCCAACAGAGTTTCATGTGAAAGAGGAATAATAAACTGTGGGTTCCCTGGAATGAAAATATTATTATTATTATCATCAGTTTTTTATATGTTTAAGATTTGATTTATATAAAAAACGGAAAAACTAATATTTTAATCCTCAAAATTTTGACTTTGAAACTCAATCAAAGAATTTGGACCTGTAACAATTCAATTTCTAATTGTAACCCAATCATCCAACTTCTACACACTACAATTTAATATCTATAGTTCAAACTATTTTAAAATGTATTCCTTATATTTAAAAAAATCATATATATAATAACATATAAATTCTAATTATAAAATGATTAAAATTATAATAATTTAATTAATGTAAATTAAAGTTTAAAAATTTATTTATAATTGAATTAAAATGATAAACAACAAGTTTATCCGAGTCAAAGTGTCGGATTAAGTTATAGTTGAATTACAATAGATACCAAAATAGTAGTACTAATTTTCACAAAAAATTATCATCAGTTAACAACCTACAAGTGAAAACCTCCCTGAAATTTAAGAAAAATGATATAATTATCAAAATTTGATGATAAATAAATGGCATAGACGAGATAAAAAAAATTAATTAATTGATATATTTATATTTGTTTTTAAATCATCGTGAAGTAATTCTTTATTAAATAATTTATATAATTTTTAAATTTTTTTTTGAGAAATTGAAACGACTTCCGATGATGGAGTCGGGGCTATATAAATATTCTAGTCATCACTGATTGTATTGAGGCTGTAAACCTAATGACTCAAGGCTGCGATGCTAGTCACCATTTCAAAGATATAATGGACGAAACTCGGTTGGCCATCACTAAGACTTGAAACATTGTGTTTCATCATGTTAAAAAACAACTTATTAGCGTACAATTTAGCTAAAATGACTAAGAGCTTGTTAGGATGTAAGGTTGGAAATATCTTTTACAGATTCCGAGGTAAAACCTATGTTTTAAAGAATAGATTTTGGAAAAGGTTGTACCATAAATCAATCACTCTTGATTATTTTGATATTATCGTTTATTATGATTAACGATTTAGGGATTGACATAAAAAAAGTTCTAGCTATGCTAATATTAATAAATTAAAGGGGAAATGGCTATTCAAGTGTGAAATCTTATTACTTGGAATGATGAGTGTATATAAAAATAGAAAATATCCAGAAAATTTCTTGACATAAATTTTTTTTTTCGGTTGCCCACCCGGTTCATCCGATCAGCGTCGCGCACCTGGCATGGTGGGTGAGTCTCCCAACGGTGGCTGCTGCATACACAAGGCTCGAACCCGAAACCTTGCTTAAGCTGGAACAAGCCGCTTACCACTTGATCCAACCGTTGGTTCTTGATGTAAAATTTGACCCATATATCAATAGATCTCCTCATTATCTGAAGCTCTTCTTCCTACCCTCTCTAAATCAGATCAGACTGCCTCACCCTCATGTACGTATTGCATGAAATATTTGAATAATGGAGAATATTATTATAAATTATCAATTATTTGTAATGAAAAAAAATAAAATGTATCACCGAAAAACAATTAAAGATGAAATTATTAAAAAAACAGAGAAGCAGGACGGGAGGCTAGTTGGCAAGCACCGGTTTGAGACAAGGGAGGAATAATTTAGAGAGCATACGCAATCATGATCTATAAATAATGGAGCCAAACAACCGACAAAACAAAACCTCGTTTGAGTTATTACTCGAACCG
>JANTPZ010102969.1:0-10585 GCA_025593235.1 Vachellia pachyceras
AGGATGACCCTTATCCCCGATAGCTAGACGATCGATTTTATTTTTTTGTTATTAAATACATTTTAATTTGAATACATTCTTGTATGTATTTGAACATTCAATATTAATTAGTTATGTTTGAATTAAATTGTAATTATTTTTTAAAATATGGAATTGAAATTTAAAGCCATATAATGAATGTGCATTAATTAATATATATGTAATGTATAATGGAATATATTTATTTTGTAATTTATAATTATATTATATAGTTCAAAAAATCTTTCTGGAATTAGTAACATTTCAAAATGCTACAAAATCTTACTGATTTAGTAGCAGTTCCTAAACTGGTACGTTAACCGCAATAAAAGTTGAGTAGTGTTGAATTTTGCAGCATTTCTTAAACCACTTCAAATTTGAAATTCAAATTTGTTATGGATAAATAAAATTCAAATTTCAAATTTCAAATTTGCAATGATTCTTTCACCTATGCAAAATCCAATGGTCATTAACTTATGTTGTAGTTATAGTAGCAGTTTAGGAACTGCTACTTAAGCAGAACAATATTTTGTAGTGATTTGAGCAGTTGTTTAAAATCGCTACTAAATTTCTGTCATTGAGAAATTTCAATTTAAGCTTATGCCACCCAGAAACTTCCACATTCTCATTTCTTTCTTTGATTACACTTTTTAATATCATTTTTATTGCGATCTTTAAAGTACTTCCGATGGATATGTCATGGATCAAGTTCCCTCGCACGTCTCATCGATATTTTTGCCAGATTGAACATTTTTTTGGATTTTGTTGATAGACATGGCAAGATTAACAGTAAGATTTCTTGTCCTTGTCCAAAATGTAATTTCAAAAGTGACATATTAAAGATATTGTTAGGGAGCACTTAATAGTTAAGTTGTTCCCTCAAAGTTATAAATAATGGGTACATTATGGAGAAACTGATGATGTGTTGAGAGAGTATACTCTTGTAATCTCATAAATAAGAGTGCAAGAGAACCATGTTGATCTCGTCAATGACACACTTCGTGATACTTTTGGGTTAATGATTATGTAATTCTAGATGAAGTTTAAGGTCTGGAACCTCAGTACATTAGGAACGAGAAAGCTCGTAGTTTTTTTTTTTGAATTTATGGCTGAAGCTAATAAAGCTCTATATCCTAGGTATTCAAAATACTCAAAAATATCATTTTTTGGTATCTATGATAAGAGAATGTTGATTATATTAAAATTATTGGTTAACGCATTCCTTGAGGAAGTAATCCCTATTGGTTTTATGATGCAAAGGAGATTATCAATGAAATGGATTTAAAGTAAGAAAAAAAATCTATGCATGCCCAAATGATTGCATGCTTTATTAGGGAGAAGATGCGAACAAAGAAATTTGCAACCGGTGTAACACTTCAAGATACGAGCTGGAAGGGAAGGGGAAGAAGAAAAAGAAGAAACCTGCGAAGGGTGCATAGACAATTCTCAAATTGTTTTGCATGCCGAATACACAATGACGGCAACTCTGACCCAGTTGAGTTGACAAGTCTTGCCATTGGCTCGCTTTAGTATGCGAAAAGGTTTACCGCATACAATGTCATTGGGTTTAAGTTTTGCACAGTTTCACATAATCAAGGTTCTCTTACCCAAAGTTTCGGGGTTTTTTGAGACTTTTGGTACAAGAAGTTATGCGAGCAATAGTGAAGATGACATATGTTTCAAAGGTGTCTTTTAATATGGAAAATTGGTTCATATCATTGAACTAAATTATCAGGGGCAATTCACTGTCATGTTATTCAAGTGTTCTTAGGCAAATATGACAACTCCTCGTGGAATCACTACAGATGAGCTAGGCATCACATCTGTGAATTTCTCAAGGCTCATTCACATAGGTGAATCTCAAAAACGACGAGGCATATATTCTAGTATCAAAGGCACAATAAGTTTATTATGTGGAGGATGAGAAATATAAAGATCTGAGTATGATTATTCATTTTAAGCCCAGAGATATTTATGACATGGGTGATAGCGATGAACACGTTACTTATGAGCCATAGCCATTTCATCTTAGAATTTTAGAAACTTTTTTCTTGAAGGAGATGGCGATTTACCCTTTGTCAAGATTGATGATGATGAATAAATAATTCAAGTATGTAATATATGTAATTTAATTTATTTCAATATATATGGGGATTTTTTTTTGAAAAAGGTGTGTTTTGTAGCGATTAAAAACCACTGCAAAATCAACAAAACTGCTGTAAAAACCGTCTGCTGTAAAATACAATCACCTAATACGCTACTAATTCCAGCAAGACGTCCTATAAACATTTCTTCCACCCATTTCATTTTTTACTCTTTCTCTCTTCTCTCTTCTCTGACTGCCTCTTTTTCTCTTATCTTCATCTTTTTCATCGGCAAGGGTGTGCAAGGGTGACTATATTTCATCTGCAAGTCTCAACTCAAAGGGGTTTTATTACAGAGTTTGTTCTTTTTTGTTTTATTTCTCACAATTTATATTCATTTTATTTTTTAATTATATTAATTTATCTTCCTATCATTTATTTGATAAATTTTGTTACTTAATAATAATTTTTTAACATGCTAATTCCTTTTTTTTGTTTTTTAGGTTTTTATTTCATTACATATTACATATATTTTGTAATTAATAATATTTACAATTGAATTAAATATTTATTAATAATAAATGGCATTTTATAATTTAAGTTAATTTCCTCATATTTAAATAATTAGTTCAAATTAAAAAATTTATTTTTTTAATTTTCACAAATTTTAGTAGCCATTTTGAACCACTACAAAATGTTCATAAAATAATTTTATCCCAAATATAACAGGCATATTGAATGAAATTGGTAGCAGTTTTAAAACTGTTGCTAAATGTTGGTGGGAAATTACCGTGTACCACTAAAAATTTAGTGGGAAATTCAATTTTCACCTAATACATATAGCATCAGTTCTTGATCGTTATTACATGCTTATTTTTTTTCCAATTATTATATTTTAATAGGGGTTATGAATTGCTACAAACGTCAAAACACAATATTTGAATTCTCTTTATTTTAGTAGTGGTTTTGTATCCACTATAAGTGTTTGCTAGTCTTTCCTACATTAGGCTTTATTTGCAGCAGTTAAAGACAAACGCTGCAAATGTAGTAATGAGTTCAACTTTGTGCACATCTGTCCTATAGAACGGATGCTAAACCTCTTGCCATGGAGGTTTTTGCAGCGGTTTATGAAATTGCTAATACATGCTCTTGTAGTAGTTATAACCACTACACATGTATAAAATAACTACGACTGATGTTGTTTTTATTGTAGTGATATACATTAAGAATAAGCCTTTAAATTCCAATAATTGATCCCACTAGATTGTTCTATGAGGCCATTTAGGGTTGTGTGGTCTAGTAGAGAAGACAAGTGATCAGGGACTTGACAACACCTACAACAATGGGAGGCTGAAGTATGGTGCTCCTTGTGATACATTGTGGTTGAGAGGTTGAATATGAGGGTTAGATGAGGCTCTGTAACTTAGGTGTGGCGGCTCTTATGTACATTATGAATTGAGCTTAACCTAGGGTGAAGTTTTTTTGTTGTAAAAAAATTTAGCTACTTGATCGCACTAAGCCACAAATTGTAAACTTAGGTCGTTGGTTAGCCTTGAAAATGGATCAAGAATATTAATTGTGATTTCCAAGGATTGTACAGTGACAACCCCAGGGTCGTTCTCTCCGGAAGCTACTATTACGTACTAATAATTCTTAGCTTGTGATTATTCTTGTGATGAAAAATGCAATCGGTTTCCAAATCTTTTATGCTATGCACCTAAACTAATTACAAAAGAAAACTTGTTTTTGGTATTTTCTGGACTAAAGAGAGATTGAGACAAGTTTGAGTATGAAAAGTGTATGTGATATGAATTCCTCTTGAAAACGAATTGTGCCATCATAGTTTGCAAAAGATTAGGGAAAAGTATCAACTTTCACACTAAGTTTTCGTAATAAAAAACCCCAACAATTCGCTGGGTCAGGAGTATCATAAGATGAACCCCGTCAAAATCTCTGACAACTTGCTGGGTCAGGAACAACATGAAATGAACTCCATTCCATGAAATCCTTTAAGAACACTTAGTATGTGTACGGAAATCGCAAAGTGACAAAATTAACTCCATACATTGTTGACTCTAAAACCAAGTACAACTAGGATGATAGAAGAGAACAACAAGATTTCATTGAATAAGCAAAATGAACTCCATTCTACTTTGTCAATCACAAAACAACTCAATACATAATAATCCAAGTTTGGCTCAACCGAGACCAAGCATTTACACACAAATTACAAAGTCCAACTCGGAATCCAAGTAATCTATAATGTAAATACAGATTGAAAGCAAATGCTCCCCTTTCGGCACTTCGAACTCCGGCTCACTTCATCTTCAAGAGGATGGAGAGTTCTCAGCTACTCATGGATCGTGGAATCGGGCTACGTTTGGATGATTGAGGCATGATAGATGGATAGATGGTGGTGAAGATGGAGTAGGGTTTGTGTGTGTGTGTGAGAGATGGATGAATGTGAGTTTCTACCTCTCTTTCTCTTCTTTCTGCAGCCTCCTTCTTTCCCTCCTTGAAAATGCCCTAAATGGAATGAATAAACCGTTCTGGGTCGGATCTCTGAAGTTGGGTCGGGTTATTTTCCATCTGGGGTAAAATTTGGTATTGCATGATATTCGCCGCGGCGAACCTCTCCCGAGAGTTCTTGCCTGCTATTTGAACTTTGGCCGTGGCTAACGTTAGATTGCGCCGCGGCGAAATACTTTAGAGCTGCTTCTCTTGCCCTTTTGTGAAGAGTTCGTGAAATGAAATAGCAAATATTGGCGGTATCATTTGGTCATGATGGAATTTAAGCACAATAAATCATTATTCATGTCATATGTACCCAAAATCACACTAATCCAAATCAACAACTCCTAATCTCAATTAAGCACAAAAAGGGTCATGTGGCCTTAAAATTGACTCTAAGACTCTGGAAATTCAAATAAAAAACTAATACAAATAAAGCTCAATCACTAATACCTTAAAATACCCTATATTTGAATTCCAAGGTTTAGATTAATAGGTTATTATTTGTGTGGAACTGGAGAATTAGATGATTAATTATTGATAGTCTTATAGAGCTTAGCAATGGAGTTTTAGGGTTGCTAAACTATTCTATTTAAGGTTATAGATAATTGGGAAGGGAAAATATTTGAATAACATATGAAAAGATAAAACAACTATAAAGAGGTGTTCCACTACCTATACCCTCATATCAGTGCCAATACGATGGTTGAGGTAGAGAGTACCACTGCTAAGGTGCTTAAACTAGTGCCCAGGAGTGGTTGTATCAATAGCCATCACCATTAGACAACAATTCATGTATTTTTATAAATGGTGGAGTTTGATGTTAATGGAAGAAATAACTTTTCCTTTGCTAATGATCAACTTTCAACTATTTTGGAGTAGTTCAAGCTTTATAATGCTCTTAAGTGTTATACCTTGATTTCTCTCATTTCTTCTTAGCTTTTTAGTTTGAAAATATGGGGTTCTAAGTGGATTTCAAATTTGGGTGATATTTCATCGTACATTTTGAGTTTAAATGAGTTATTGGGGCTATATAAGATGTTTAATCGGCTTGGTTTTGTTAAATTTAGGGTTATTTGATCATTTGGGTTAGGGTTTAAATTTTTGAGTTTGGTCTTGTTGAGTATTGATATTGTGATGGTTTAAAAGGGTATTTAGTGATTGGGTTATGCTGATTGAGTTGGATTTGAAGTTTAGTGCTTGGGTTATGCTGATTGAGTTGTATTTGAAGTTTAATTAGTCTATATTGTTGAATTGGATTGATTTATGAAAATAGGTACATTGAGGTTGGAGCCCTGAATGTTAAATTTGGGAATCTAACTTGATTGGGGTAATTAGGAGTTGATAATTGGTTTAAATGAATTGATTGAGCTATTCAACTTTGAGTTTAATGTTAGAATAGTTGGATTGTGTTCATGATGAGAGTTGGGGCTTGTAGAGGGATTAAGCACTCTATTTATGCATAGTGATATTTTGATTGTTGTTGATTGAATTGCAGTTGGGTTTTAGCCTTGGACTATCATGGTATTACTTTACTTTGATGAGAGATAACCATTTTCTATTTATTATGGTATTACTTTACTATCATGGTATGCTAATAGGTTAGGCGAGCCACTTCTTGATAGATAGGAAGAAGAGCAAATTCCTGATAGACAGGAAGAAGAGCAAATTCCTGATAGACAGGAATTAAGCAAGACCAGTCGCTGCAGTTAGGCTAGCTACTTCCTGATAGACAGGAATCAGATAGAACTCCAATGGGAAACCATTGTGAGTTCTTATGTTGTCTCACAAGAGAAAGAAAACAGTAAAAGTAGGGCATATGGAATAAACCATTCCCAATATGAAAAGAGAGAAAATGAGTTAATAACAGTCAGGGATAGAATCCCTTGAATGCTTGGGGTACCAGATAAGCCAGTAAAATGAACAGAATGAAATTCCTCTCTCTGCAATGTCATAGTAATGACTAGAAATGAAGTAGTAAGGATTGTTGAATCCTGAGATACAATAGTTTGAACATTATGATAAAAGATATATGGCCTGAGAAGAATGAGTGAAGAAGCATGAAAGGAAAAGAGAAAAATGCTAGAAAAGTGCTGAAGTAAAAAGAAGGAAGAAGCAAGATATCATAAGACAGTGCTGTTTTCTATGATTAGTCTTGGGAAATTATCAGTCTAGCTATCACTGATGATAGATAACTTATTTTTAACCAATGTTCCATGGTTTAAAGGTTTCTAAGAGCAAGAATGACTCCCTTAATAATGTTATGAGGCAAGGGTCAGGGATCAAGCCTACAGAATGACGCTGATGCACATAAGGTCATATTGGACCTCCGTAAAGGAGCTTATGAAGAGGCTCGGAGTCAGAAGTATGATGTTGCTCTTGGAACATGAGAATGAGATGATCAAGAATGGGTTCAAGATAAGAAAATGTCCTCACGTTGAATAGCTAGTACAGAGAGGAGTACCCTTGACTATTTCTTTAGATAGGCCAGCTGTCAATAAAAGTAAGCTTATTCCAATCCCTGAAAAGAGGGAAAGTAAAGAAAGTAAAGACAAAGCTATAAGTCATGAATAAAGTATAGTCAGGCTAGCTGATGGAGCTTAAAGCGTTATGTATGAATACTAGAAGATAGCTATGAAGCTAGCTAAGTAACATAAGATCTAGAAAGTAAAGTAAAAGTTTCTCTGAACTATGAAAGCACAGAAAAACCAAGGGAGGTGAGAAATCTTAAAAGTTCCCTCTTGAAGTGCTGTAGTTCAGAAAGGAATGTTATATCTCTACAAAGCCTGCTATGAGGCTATAAGTATGAGTTAAGAAAGGAAGAAAGACAGAGAACCCTAGAAATTATACGAACTCACTAGGTATTGAAAGAAAAGACTTAAGGGTGAGTTAAAGGCAAAAACACAGAAAAGAGACAGATAGTAAAAGTCAGCAAAAAAATGAGGCTGACCAGATGAAATGACCATTGAAATTTAGGTAACATGTAAGATTGCCTCAGAAATTTTATTTTTCAAAAGTAATGATCAGATAGTAAAGATCAAGAAGCTCTACTAAAGAGAGAAATTGGTATGATTTTGAGACAGACATAGAATGGCTTAGAGGATAAAGCTGAAGAGATGTATAGAATGTTTAAAGATGAATGAATAGTTATTGTTTGGCCTTTTCGAATCTGAGTCACATGCACTAGAAATTTCCTATTTCCCAGATGAAAGGAAAGATCTTATAACGGATGATTATAAAAGTATTTTGGCAAGAGCTAACGCCAAAAAAAGTATGTAGGGAAATAGAAGAAAAGATGAAAGTTAAGAGCCTAGAATTAATGACTCAGATGTATAAATTTCGAGAACGAAATTTATTTTAAGGGGGGAGAAATGTAATATCCACCATTTTCTGTAAATTGAAATAGAGGTCAAACTGATAGTTTTGAGATAAGATAAGGCCAAGAAATAAAAGTACAGAAAGAGAAGATGTCAATGGACCAAAGAGACCCTGGTCAATTTAGTCCTAAGGCTTTGAAATTACTAAGAATGTAAGCCAGGGAAATAAATGTCATTAAGTATAAAGACCAAGGGCAATATGGTCATTGGATAAAAAGGGGTAAACCAGTAGTCAAAAGTCAAGTTAGAGCCCGCAGATAGAAAGCATGGAAAAATTATATTTGATCTTTGAGAACTCCTGGTACCTTGAGTAATTACTTTTCCTTTTTATGCCCTTCAAAATTATATAAACAAAAATCCAGTCTGAATCTGGAAAATCCGTGATTAACGGTTGTGATCTGAGTCGAGCTCTGTCTATTGGGCATCTATAAATTTTGGTCAACAGTTGACTTTTGAGTTTGACTTTACTTTGTCAAATGACCAAAATGCCCTTCCATTTCTCATATTTACCATTTTGCGCTTACTTTCTCTAATTTTTCAAAATTCCCATTTTACCTTTACTTTTAACACTTAAAGACCTTCATGTCCTTGGTCTTTTTGTTAAATGACATCTAGGTCCTTCCCAGAAGGTCACCCATCCTTAAACTACTCCAGGGTGAGCACGCTTAACTACGGAGTTCTCATAAAATTTCTCCCGCTGAGCCAAGTCTGACTTTGGGTTATTCAGCCCATCGACATCATCTTTTTCCGTGCTTTCTTTCTGTGGGCTTTAACTAGACTTCTGACTACTGGTTTGACCCTTTTTATCCAATGACCATATGCCCTTGTTCTTTATACTTAATGACATTTATGTCCCTGGCTTACATTCTTAGTAATTTCAAAGCCTTAGGACTAAATTGACCAGGGTCTCTTTGGCCCATTGACATCTTCTCTTTCTGTACTTTTATTTCTTGGCCTTGTCTTATCTCATCACTATCAGTTTGGCTTTTATTTCAGTTTACAGAAAAGGGTGGATATTACATTTCTTCCCCCCTTAAAATGAATTTCATCCTCGAAATTTATACAGCTGAGTCATTAACTATAGGCTCTTGACTTTCATCTTTTCTTCTGTTTCCCTACATACTTTCTCTAGCACTAACTCTTGCCAAAATACCTTTATAATTATCTGTTGTAGGATCTTTCCTTTTAGCTGGGAAACATGAAATTTCTGGTACCATTAACTCTGACTTGGGAGTAAGGCCAAACAATAACTATTACCTCAACTTTTAAATTCTTAGAATATTTCTTTAACTGGGCTCTCTTAGCCTTGAAGACTGACTTAATTTTTATTATTGTAGATACCCTCAAAGGTATTTGATCTCCAACTTTAACTTTAACAGTCATCTTCTTTTATTGGCATGAATTAATTACTAACTTGTAACATCTCTTCAGCTTTATATTCTAAGACGTTCTATGACTGTCTTAGAATCTTGCCAATTTCTGTCTTTTCTAGAGTTCTCGATCTTTACTATCCGACCATTACTTTTGGAAAATGAGATCTCTAAGGCTGCCTTACTTCTTACCTCGTGTTTCACTAGTCAGCTTCATTCTTTGCTGACTTTTACTATTTGCAACCCTTCTTTTTCTTTACTCTTAACTCACCCTTGTGTCTCTTCTTTCCATACCTGATGAGTTCGTATAATTTCTAGGGTTCTCTGTCTTTCTTCCTTAACTTATACCTATAGCCTCATAATAGGCTTTAGAGAGACATAATACTCCTTTGAGTAATCACATTCCTTTCTGAACTTCAGCACTCCAATAGGGAACTTTTAAGATTTCTCACTTCCCTTGGTTCTTCTGTACTTTTATAGTTTAGAAATATTTTTACTTTACTTTCAAGATCTCACATTATTTAGCTAGCGTCGTGATCAACTACTCACAACTATACTGGAGGCCTTAAGCTTCAATCTTTGAAGCTTTATGATATTCTTCACTTCTGAATTTATCTTGCTTTATAACTGGCCTGATTATCACTCATTCAGGACTTATAGCTTTTCTCTTTACTTTCTTTACTTTCTTGCCTGAGGAAATGGGAATAAGCTCATCTTGATTGACAATCAACTATCTATAGAAATAATCAAGGGTACTCTCTCTATATTAGCTAACCATCGTGAGGATGCATTCTTATCTTAATCTTAGCCCCTGGTCATTTCATTCTCCTGTCCCAAAGAGCAGCATAACGCTTAAGACTCTGAGCCATAAAGGCTCTATGCTTGCTTTAACTGGGTCTGCAGACCTTAAGAGCTCTATTGCTCTTCTGGAGGCATATCGCCTCTTCTTATCTCTGGAACTTCTGATACTAGAGCCATTTTACTCTTTGGAACCCTTAGACCATCGAGTATAAGCTAAGGTTAAGTCGTTTATCCTCAGTGGTAGCTAGTCTGATAATTCCCCAAGGTTAATCATAGAAGCCGACATGTCTTCTTAGGCTTTGCTCAATCCTCTTTTCCTCTTACACTTCACTAGAGCATTTTCTTTTCCTTTCATGCTTCTTATCTTATATTTCTCATGCCACATCTCTTTTGTTATACTGTTTGAACTCTCAGACATTGATTC
>JANTPZ010102970.1:0-13964 GCA_025593235.1 Vachellia pachyceras
GGTTCTAGTTCAAGGACAACTCCAGGTTTTCAAGGTATGGTTCAATTGTTGGTATGTTAGGCTGAGATTCACTCCAACTCTCCCCCTGAATTAGAGGCTGAGGATAGTAGGGGAGATCTTCATGAAAGGTTACATCACAAGTGACAGTTTCTTGGCTACAAGATCATAACATTTGTAGCCTTTTGGGAGAAGCAGTAGCTAGGGAAAATGTACCGAACAACTTTGGGATCAAGTTTAGCGGTGTGGTGAAGATGAATGTAGGTGTTACAACCAAGTTCACGTAAAGGGTAGAATGTTCTCAAGATATGGAAGTTTATAGTGGATATGAAGGACCTGTAAGGGTGTTTTGAAGTAAAGGGGTTTATTGGGCATTCAATTGATGAGAAAAAGGGCAATGATAATGGCATCACCCAAGAAATACTTTGGCACATGGGTACTATGATGGCTCTAACAGTTTCATGAATGTGGCGATTTTTCCTTTTGGTGGCCAGCTTCTGTTGAGGGCTATGAGGACATGTGCTTTTATGAATAATGCCATGATCTTTAAGCAATGCAGAAAGAGCGGTGTTGAAATAGTCAATGTCATTATCAGTATGGAGGATGTTGATTTGAGTTTGAAATTGTGTGGATCATATGATAAAAGTCAATGAAGGTTTGATAAACGTTGGTTTTGTCTTTTAACAAGTATTCTCAAGTCACAAGGTGTGGTTGTCAATGAAACTGATAAACTATTTAGAGTGCATGCAGTTCAAGGGGCGAGTGTGTCTCTACAAATCATTGTGTATAGTTGCAAAGGTTGTGAGTCACGGTACAAGATACTATGAAATGTTGTATGGTGATATTTAGCATTTTCACAAGAATCAAAAGAATCTTTCTTTAAGTGAAGAAAACATTTGACGCATGTAATGAAAATTGGGATGACCTATCTGTTTGTGCCATAATTCAAACTCACTAGTCCTAGGGAGACACACTTTATTACAAGATCTAATACATTGATCATCATAGTCCTTCAGGTAATAGAGCCCATTAAACTCATGGGCAACACTAATTGTCATCCTCATTAGTAGGTGTTGGAATTAGAGGCATTAACAATTTCTATTGTGAGATGGGTATTTGCAAGGTTATAAGTAGAGAAGAGAGATAGATCATCAGTCATGTGATCATATGGACCCGAGACTGCTATCGAGTAGTGCCTAGAGCTCATACCTTTGATAGTGGCCAATGCATTATAGAAATTACCTCTTTGAACTACAGTGCAGTAGGTTGCTTGCGAGTCTGATGATTACTTTCCAAAGCAGCTAGTTGCTCAAGAATCTTATTTAGTTGGTCCTCTTGATGTGGTGTAGGGTATGTGTCAGCCTCATCATTTTTAGAAGTTTTAGCGATAATCACGACTTCATCCTTTCTTAGACTTCCTATCTAGTGGTTTTCCATGAAGACCCTAGCTGGTATCTTGCGACCTGGTTTTTGACAGTGGTCACAGAATGGGCGACTTTTACCACTCCGATGATCAGCGGACCAAACAGCTAGGGTGGAGGCTTTAGTAGGAGTAGGTTGATTAGCTGGCTCTCCTTTCAACGTAACCTTTTCCTGGAGTCTTCGCTGCAGAGAATTGCAAAGGAAGCTTGAACAGATAGCAGTGGTTCCTAACCTAGAGTGCTGCTCCGAGCATCATCAAAGGGGAGGGAGGGGTTCAATCTTGCAAGGAGTTCAAATAGACATTCTTGGTTGATCCTTTTTGACTGCTGGCAACATGAGATGCACAACAGGTGGCAGCATCACTAAGGAGGTCTAATTCCTAGCATAGAGCCATTTTCTCCAAATAATAATCATTGAGGTTGCAGGTCCCTTGTTTGAGGTCCCACACCTTTTTCAGGTCAAAGACTTGAGAGGCAGTACTTCCTTTCCTGTAGGCTTCTTTCACGGCTTCCCAAATGTCATGAGTAGAAGGAAGAAACATAAAAACCTTCTTGACAGTAGGAACCATTGCGTTAATCAGCCATGAGGACACCAACACTCAATTGGTAGGAACACAACGGCTTCTCATTGGACAATGGAGGAGGTGTGGTTTCACCGATGATGTAACAGTCGGCCATGACCATCCAAGGCAAGTCGCATTAACTGTGCCCATTCTTGGTAATTCTCCCCGTTGAGTTTTTCTAGGATGAGAAGCATCGTCAAAGACTCAAACCCAGTAGAAACTGATCATGAATGGGTGAAATAGTTACAGAAATCAAGTTTGGGTGAAATAGTTACACAATCAAATTCCTGTAATTTCTCCTATAGATTAGCGATATTATCTGCACGCACTAACACCTGGAATGGGTGAAATAGTAACAGAAATCAATCTGTTTTTTTTGGGGTAACTTTTTGGTCAAAATAGCTAGAGAATAAAAAAAATTTGACCTATGTTTTGCTCGTGCTTTATCATCTTCTTTACAATGTGCTGTGTTCTATTGCTAAATACTCTGACTAGTGCTCGATTCTTGACATATTTCTTATCTGAAGTTCTTAAGAATGTCTATTATGAAGTAAAGTTTGAAACGTGTCTCTCTCAAAAAGCCAAGTTTTGTTAACTGTGGAATGTTAGCCTATCTTCAGATCGTCTGTGGAAAAGTGGGATAAGTAGATTCTGAATGATGTGATACTCTTTATTATTCAACAGATAAGAAACATAGCCTTATATTGGGTGGGTTTGGGTAGATTCTGAATGATGTGATACCTATGTTTTGCTCGTGCTTTATCGTCTTCTTTACAATGTGCTGTGTTCTATTGCTAAATACTCTGACTAGTGCTTGATTCTTGACATATTTCTTATCTTAAGTTCTGAAAAATGTCTATTATTAAGTAAAGTTTGAAACGTGTGTCTCTCAAAAAGCCAAGTTCAATTGTAAACTGTGGAATGTTAGCCTATCTTCAGATCGTCTGTGGAAAAGTGGGATAAGTAGATTCTGAATTATGTGATACTCTTTATCATTCAACAGATAAGAAACATAGCCTTATATTGGGTTTGGGTAGCAACATTTCTCCTAGTTGGAATCCTTAAAATGGCAACAGTCAATTAAAAATATAAGGAAATAAAAGTGAAATAACAGGTAAAAATTGTGGGGATGTAAGTGAATGTATGATGTTCATTATATCATTCACATTCCCAGTTTATACCTGGACGCGTAAAATTTTGCGTATGGAGCTTGTTTAATTAACATTTGTTAGTTTGAGAATGAGTAGCCATGTGTGGAAATTCTGCAGTTCTGACTGTTTTTTTCTGAACTCCAAACAAGACTGATAATAAATTTCTGCATTATCTTTTTTTGGTTTAAAAATGGATGTTAGAAGTTAAGGATTAAATGTCGCTAGATGTAAAATACCAGTGTCCTGTTTGTATAATTGGCCTTGGCTCATGCCTATTTTATCCATGATCAGGTATAGTTCTAGATATTCTGCCAATTTGCTTCCCTAAATTTGAGCCCGTCACACTTAGCCTTCTAAACAATTTTGCGGTAGTTACTGATTTCTCATGCCACTTGTCCTGATGGTCTTTCTCAATGGATATACAGAGGCAAACCAAAAGAGAATTGTAGATGCAGGTGGTCTTACATCCTTACTGATGCTTCTTAGAAGATATGAGGATGAAACAGTTCGCAGGGTAGCAGCAGGAGCAATAGCCAATCTTGCGATGAATGGTGATTGTTGATTGCTAGTTCTTTGAATTTTCAAACATTGAGACTACAACACCTTGTTTCTTAAATTGGAGAGGAGATTTACTACTGTTTGTGGTCGTCTGCATTTGACTAATGTTGGTATGTTATCTTGCTTCTTTTGCGGTGATGCAGAAGCCAATCAGGAGCTTATTATGGCTGAAGGTGGAATTACTCTCTTATCAATGACTGCATCCGATGCTGAAGATCCACAAACTCTCCGAATGGTAGCTGGGGCTATCGCTAATCTATGTGGAAATGGTAAATTTATATGTTTTCTCTTCTCTTGTTGATTACATGGAAGGTTTATTTCTTGGAGAATAAGAAGTTGAGATTGGGCCAGGGCCAACCTGAGTTTTAGATTAAGGCTTCTGCCATGTTAGCTTTCAGCTTACCAGTTTATGTACTTGTTTTGTGTGTCATGGGAGTTGCTAAATCCCTGAAAACATTTTAGTTAGCTCTAAAATCTTGACATTAGGCAGAATGCTTGTCAGTAAGATGCTCATTATTAAAATACATCATCATGTCATGAATAACAAGGTATCTTATTAAGGTTCCCAATGCCAACTAAATAATCAGCATTACTATAACTAGAATTGTCGCTATCACCAACTAACTAATAAAGTATATTATTCGCCATAAGAACCTGTTCAATAATTTTCTTCAGTGTTCCTTTTGTTTGCCTTTTACAATTTTCATTAGGCTAAATACCATTTTCTCTACTCTCGAGCTCCTCTTGTAGCATTCCTTGGGACTTGTCCAACATTTATTGTTATATAGCGTTGCTAGTCTTATGGGAGTTTGGTAAGATTCCCTAACTTAGTAGGTACTTTTGCGGTCACAAATAACTCTTGATGTCTTTAGATTAAATTTACATTTGAAATCACGTGTGCACTTCACATTATTGCTGCTAATTGTGTTCAATTGAGAGTTCCATGTTAAGAATATTTACTATTTCATTTTAATGTTTTCCATCCAGAGAAGTTATTAATGAAGCTGAGATCTCAGGGTGGCATAAAGGCTTTACTGGGAATTGTAAGGTGTGGACATCCTGATGTTCTTTCCCAAGTTGCTCGGGGAATTGCCAACTTCGCAAAATGCGAGTCCCGAGCTTCTAGTCAAGGTTTGTTTTCTTTTTCCTGTTGGCATAGTTGACAGTTGTGTGACGTTAAAATATACTGTAATTATTCTAATTAATTATGACATATTTGTTGTAGTAGCTGACCTTAAGATCAAGGGATTGATAATCCCTTCAGTTTCTCCCAACATTCATTTCACATCGACTCTTCTTCCTGGGATAGTTCTTAGCTCTTATGTGCGCACAAGTTTGTGCACGCAGCGCACATATGTACAAAGACTTAGTTTGTCATGAAAATGTTGCATTGATGATATGCCTGAAATATGGAGGGCCTATGTTCTTATACTTCGGAGTTTCTATCAATTGCTCCAAATTCAATTAAATTAAAGTTATTTGAAACAATGAAAAAAGAACTGGCGATGCATGGCTTATGGGTTTCTGTTTTTTTTTGTTGGTTGGAGAGCAATACTCAGCATCTGAGCATTTTTTTTTGCCTGAGAAAGCGATAATATTGTATTCATGCCCTAAAAACATTTTGAGGCAACTTCTCTACTGAAGGAGATGTATTAAATTAGATAGAAAATGGTGTGATTCTTGTGGGGCAGCTGATATCAAAATATTTTACTCCATCGTTAACTGTAAGTCCACTTATATGCTTTCGGGAAAGTCAATGCCTGCCGTCAATTTGGTTGCTTCAGTTTGCAGTACTGCCCCTCCACCATAGGCAACTTGTAAAACATTTTTTGTTCATTAGTTGATAATTAGATTTTGCAGGGATAAAAGGTGGTAGATCCTTTTTAGTGGAAGACGGTGCGCTTCCATGGATAGTGCAAAATTCTAATAATGAAGCTGCACCAATCAGGCGCCACATTGAGCTTGCAATTTGCCATTTGGCACAGCATGGTAATAAAGCATCTCAACTTATCTTGAGATCTTTCAAGTTTCAGGCATATTCAAGCTTACAGTTTAGTTAAAACAAATATTCTAAATATATGAAGCTTGAACTAATCTGTATGTGTAATAATTAATAAGCCTATCAAAAGTGAGAAAAGTTATGAATTGTCATATAACAACAACAACAAAGCCTTGTCCCACTAGGTGGGGTCAACTACATAGATCACATGACATCACTGTGCTCCATCATAGGCTAGATCCCTTGGTAGATTATTAACTTGAAGATATCTCTCTATAACCTCATTATGGGTACACTTCAGCTTTCCTCTATTTCTTTATGAATTGTTATACAAAATAGAACAATTACTTGTATGAATGAGAAGTATCTTTTGTGCTATTGAATAAAAAAAAAAGCATGGTTACTATTAGTGATAGGTATAATATATTGATATATATGTGTATTTCTTCTTTTTGCTGTGAAAAAAATCTGGGTCTATTTGTTTCTGTTTTGTGTTTTCTTATTTTCAAAACTGTTTTTAAAACAAGTTTTAAAAAGTAAAAACAAATAAAATTTGTTTGGATATGTTTGAAAAAATTTCATTTGAAAATAAACATATTCAGGTTGCATGGTGAAGTTTTGATGAGAACTCAAGGCCTTCAATGGAGAAAAATGTCATCGAGCGTAGAATAAAGCATTTTTCCTTTTTCCCTAACAAATGCAAAAACAAAAACAAAGAAAAAAACCAAAACTTATTTTTGTTTTAAGTTTTTGTTTTCTTGTTTTTAAAAAAACTAATTGAAAATAAAAACCAAACAAGTTTTCTTGTTCTTAAAAAAAATATTGTTTTTTAAAATGGAAACAAACTTTCCCATAGTCTTTCCTACAGTTTAACCAAAAAATTCCTGATTCCCATATTGGTTGCATCATTTATGTTTGATAGCTTGATCCTACTTTAGGATTTGTCTTCGTACAGATTCAAACAATTGAAGTTATATAATTTGCAGAAGTAAATGCGAAAGACATGATAAGTGGTGGTGCCCTTTGGGAGCTTGTCCGGATTTCAAGGGATTGTTCAAGGGAGGACATACGGAATCTTGCCTGGCGAACTCTTAATAATAGCCCGACATTTAAATCCGAACTGAGAAGACTACGAATCGAGTATTGATTGCTGACTTTCATTCAATCAATTCCCATTTCTTTGGAGCCTTAAGCTGGGGAAACTGATATTCATTTTGCTTCCAAGGTATCCCATCCACCCTACCTTGCAATATAGCTTGTTCTTCGTAGCTTCCCGCTATCATTGAACTAAACTAGAATGCTATGCCATGCCTGGATGGATGTGTTGTTGGGTAAAGGAGGGATGGTTTTACTTTTTGTTAGCTTAGCATGGGCTAGTCAATTTCTCACATTTATCCCTCTCCGTATGGAAACAACGCAGAGCTGACCAATATTGTATTGTTGCTTCATGTAAGTAAGTAATATATGGTTTCCTCTTTTTAACAGCAGTTAATGAAATCATGATGATTTTAGGTCAGTGTTTCAGTCCTTGGGGCCCCATTTAATTGTAACTGAGTCTTTAAATATGCAACCAAGGGTTTATTTCTTGTTTTACACTGACATCATTTAGGTTGTTGTCTACCTTAGATAATACTACATCCGGGTTTTAATATAAAAGCTAACTAATTTGTTGATATTAGAGAAATTTAGCTAGTTATTTGTAATAAATGTGGGTTGACTTTTCTAAAATACACATTAATCATGTGCATTGAAATTATCTCTTCATGAAACTTCTTTACAAGTGCAATCAAGATACTTTAGGAAAAAATTTTGGAAGTTAGAGTGGATTAATGTCGCCTGATATTTAAAATTAAAGTGAACTGTCTATTTCTTATATGCTAGAGGTAGTATATTCCAATAGATTATTGAAAGAAAAAACAAGAAATGAAATGGTCCAAGCTGTCAATTTAGGTCACAGGTGCAAGAAATGGTCCTGAGTTGTGCGTGTGATAAGGTGGTATGAGTTATTAATATCGCCTTTGGAAAAGAAATATCCTGAAAATGCTGTGTTTTTTTAATCAAAGATTAGTATATGATTCATTCTTTAAGCAATCCTATTTTCTATCCTGACCAAACCAAGATTATCGAATTGGGATACGAATCGTGAATCGTATCGTATCGTGAATCGTAATATTCATTATCATTTTTTAAGGATGACATAAATATAATTTTTCACATAAAAACATAAAATTTATATTTCATAAATTCATAAAAATTATGATTTGAAGAGTAAATAAATAATTTCTAGGTTCAATTGAAATTATTAAAATTCCTAAAATTACTGTTTTCACAATTAAATTCGTCACCCTTTTCACAAATATAATTAATGAATCTGTTATTTCAAAGCCAATCAATCATATTTATGCCCCTGAAGCAACTTATTACCAAAGGATATGACTTGATGTGACTAAGAATGGAAATCATGATAAAAACCGTTGGAAAAAAAAATGAAGCTAAGCTACCATGGCTCCTTGTGGTTTATAGCCGAAAGGATTTATTGCGTTAGACTGTTGGAGTCTTACCCGAGATGGCCCAAAACCCTTCGGCTTGTGGTTCTCCCCTCAAGACGCGCGTTCGAAAGGCGAGAATCTCATAGCCTTACCCGAGATGCTCCCTCTTGCGAAGAATACAGTCACCTCGCATGGACGCCCTACACAATCGCACGCCAAAAAGAAGAAGCTTGCAGCTGCAACTTGCCAAAAGGTGAAGCTTGTTGTTTCGAGTTTCGATCGCCGATAGGTATTGCGTTATGCTTCTTAGGCTATTGCTTGGAGTTTCGACTTCTGATTTCAACCTTGAATGGGTATTGGATTATGGGTATGATTTAAAGGTAAGAGTATCTAGAATATCTTTTCCCTGATTCGGATAATCTTGCGGCAATCTAACTCCCTGATTATGAGAGGATCCGACGGAAAAAAAAAGGAAAACCTGTTATTAGGTCGGGTCGCCACAGATCTGAGCCAGATCTGTGTGCTGGTTTTGGATAGATTAAAGTATACATTTAATCCATTAATTTTATATCATACTAGTGCATTCTTGTGCCACACACATGATGAATGAATAATCTTGTAATTATTAGTAAAATATGATAGTTTTTTGAAAATGCAATTCTTATTTCATCACATTTGATAATATAAAATATTTTTTACGATAATATTAGGTATTTTATTTGTATGATACCTAATATTAGAATTGATGTTTTTATTTTAAATATAATCATAGTACAATATAGAACTGACCATGGTTGAAGATCGCATATAATATAGGTAAACAAAGTAGATAATATGGGTGGAGGTTATAAGACAAAGTTAAACAAACTACAGTATTATCTAAACTATTTAATTAATGTTGCATTAAAATACATAAAGTTAAAAAGGTTATCATTACTTGTATCTCCAATAAATCCAGTGAGAGTTTCACATGTTAGGATCCATTATGATTGAAATGATTTTTTTTTTTAGTTGTCTATTAAAAAAGAATTTTATTAAAGAATTTTGATGGTTTTTTAAATTATAGATGTGTTTAAAAAGTTTGGGAATTGCTTCAAGCTAAAGAAAAACAAATGTATTCTCTTGTGATATCTGTTTAGGATCCGTGTGATTTACACTTTATACTTAATCAATAACATTATCTATATAGTCTTGTAATCAATTATATTTTTATATTGATGCATTAAATTAAATTAATTATATATGAATGTATGAGAATATATTATATGAAAAATATTTCTTATTTTAAGAATATTCAAAACTTTTCAATTATAAATATTTAGTTTAAAATTTCAAAATCAATTGTTCGTCCTCTTATGATACTTACAACCCATGCGATTTTTTAATTTATTATATTATTAAATTAAAATGTGAGTATGCTTTGTCAACGTTTTATTGCACAATCATCAATTAAATTTGATGAGTCAGCAATTTTCATTAAGAGAGACTAACGGCGTTAAGTTTGAGAGACTGAAAGTGCATTTTTTAAACTTAAAGGATTAAAATAAAACCTGACGCAAATATAAATGACTAAAAGTATACTTTAGCCTAAAATTAATAGTGAACTTATTCAAAATATATCATATAGAGCAAATATATTTCTTATTTTAATAATGTTATCAAATTTTTCATATACATGCTTAAAACTTAAAGCAGAGACTAAAACATGCCCTTATTTGACACGTAGGATGTATATGAGTTTTATTATATGTAACTTTCCACTACTTATAAAGAAAAATATAACTCCTCATTACTTATCATAAAGAATGTAACTCCCTACTAATTTTTAATATATTAATTTATTATGAAGATATATTAGTTTATTAGTGGTACACTAATAAATATATATATATATATATATATATATATAAGAAAAACTGAACATAAACATAGTTGTATCCTATTTTTCAGGTATTTAAATTATTTATTTTAAAACACAGACTATAAGATGTTGGGAAAAATCATGCAAAACAAAAGGCTTTAATTGTCAATAAGAGCGTGCAATCGAAATAGAATATGCAGCTCGGAAAGTGGTGGACACATTTATAGGAGGCATATAATTGTGGTAAAATATTTAACATTTTAATATAAGTGTAATATTTAAATTTAAAACAAAGTGCAAGAACTGCTAGTGTGAAACGTTTTAGGGAAAGTAGTTAAGGTACCACGTGGTAAGTAGTGGACCTGTTTTGGTCTCTACTTTAGATGTTTATAGATATTCCATGATTTTAGTAAAATAATAATTCATCTGTGAATTATTATATATGTTAAAGAAAGTAGGTATAGTGTTGATATTGAAGATATAATTTAAATTTATTTAAACAAATTAATATGGCATGTATCACAATGAAAATAATATATTGAAATCATGAAAATATCTTGTTAATTTGAAAGGATGAAAAACTCAAAAGTTGTTAAATTGGAGAGCTTACATTTAGATAATTTATTTTTTATAACACAGGAAGATGACGAGATGAATGACCGGATAGATGGAGGAGAGTATAATTGGGTTATAGCAAGTACATAATTTTCAGGGAAATTATATGGAAGGCCGTAGCTTAATTAATTCATAGTGAGAATGAACATAAAAACATAAAAATGTACTTGATTAAAACCAAAAATCTAATAAATAATAATGTAAACATATTAAATTGTCACTTTACAACCTCTTACTTTACCTCCTACTCTCTCTTCGTGACCTAATTTTAAAACAAATACAAAATGTTTGCATGTCAATAAATGAACAATTCCAATTTGACAACTTCCGTTTCATTATATAAATGTAATATTACATAATTTTAATAAAATAATAATTCATTTGTAGATTATTATATGTATTTAAGAAAGTATGTATAGTGTAAAAAATTGAAGATATAATTTAAATGCATTCAAACAAATTAACATGACATGTTTTATAATGGAAGTATATGTTTAACCATCTCACAATTTAACAATATAAATTCATAAAATAGTTTTTTATTAATTAGTAAGGGAATCTGAAACTACTCGCATGTATTTTTGGCCATTTATATGCCCATTTCCAATTTTCAATTATAGTTTTTTAGCATTACCTTTTTCTAGCACTACATCCATTGCGCATGAAACTCCCCACCGCCTGTAATGCAAATTGTAACTCTCATAACATGTCTTGAATAATGTATCTCTCCACTCCGTCCTCCATTTTGAATTAACTCTTCATTACTTTAACTACTTACAAAAAAATACAACTTCATCCATCGGGAATGATTTTATTTTTACAGTTTATTATAAAGTCATGTTGGAAATATTAAGAGAAGTTAAACTACCTAGTTTCAACTATGCAAGAATGAAATAATACAAACAATAAACAATTCAAAGAACTTCATATTTTCTTATTTTTTTTAGGCAATAAATTGAAGCTCTAATTAAATTTTTCATTTAAATATTACATCAGCATGTAACTCCCCACTACGAAGATTCAGAATATAACTCCCCACTACTCATCATAAAGAATGTAACCTCCTAAAACTTCCTTTAAGACATATGTAACTACCAACTACTTCCACTATTTACCAATACATTCTCCTTTTCCATGCTGAACTATAGTAATAATTTATTATAAGCCTTTTTTTTTGGAAATATTTAAAAATGGTATATAAAAATGGAAAAAAAATTGAACTCAAACACCATAGTATCATGTTTTTACAGTATTTAAATTATTTATTTTAAATATAGCCTACAAGATGTTGATAAAAAATTTCACACAAAATAAAAGGCTTTAACCGTCAATAAGGACGTGTAATTTAAATAAACATAATAATTGAGAAAGTGGTGGCCATATTTATAGGAAAGATACATAGTGAGAAAATATTTGAGTTTTTAAAATTTAGGTTTAAATTTAATTTGAAGCAAAGTGAGAGAACTTGTAATGGGCAACATTTAAAGAAAGCGCTTGAAATGCTACATGGTAAGCAGTGGACTTTCTTTGATCTCTGCTTGAAGATATTTTTAGATTTCAATTCAACCTTTTAGGTTTAAAAAGTGCGATTTCATTGTTTTATGGTTAACAACATTGGTATAACTTATACAAAATGCTACCCCCACAAATTTAAACGATGAGTTTATCATTAAAATCTATTATTGGATTTCAAAATATAAAAAAAAATTATATTAAAGAATTAATGTTTCAGTATATTTTAATATTATTTAATTGCATAATCGTGGGAGGAATAAGATTTATGGAAGGAATATAATAAAGTCTTAGTTCAGGAAGAACTCCATCGGTTTCAAAAGTTTCAATGTACTTGGGTAAAATGAGGGGATAAAAATAGCAAGTATTTTACTTCCGCATTAATAAAAGGGATAACAGAATTAAAGATCTTAAGAATGACTCTAGTACTTGGGTTTTTTTTTTTATCAATAAGAACTTCAGCATATTGCTTTTGGGTACTATGAAGATGTCTTTCATCAAAGCATTGTTCACGATCACACCCAGATTCGCACTACTTCCACCTTTCCTGTCTTCAGAGACTAGGATACTGCATTACTGTCGAAGGGAGTATCGCGCCAAGAAATCAAACAAGTTGCTTTTGATTTAGGTGCTTTTAAGGCCCGCCCCCGAGCCAAATGGTATACATGTTTTTTGTCCCCTGTCAGGAGTACTAGCATGTAGTAGGTGAATCAATATATGACTTGATGATAAATATTTTCACTAATCCCAGCACCATCAAAGATATTAATAAAAACAAATTTGGTTTTGATTCCCAAAGTGGAGAAGCCAAAAACGTGAAAGGATTTTAGACCGATTTCTCTGTGTAATATGAGCTATAAAATTGTTATCAAGATTCTTAGTAGCCAGCTAAAACAAGTCATGGTCATAGTGGGCTATCACCAAAGCAGCTTCATTGTGAGCTGGCAAAGTAGCAAAAATTTGATCATTGCTCAAGAAGTCGTTTATGTGATGTGACACACAAAAGGAGCTAGTGGTTGGTTGCTATCAAGATGGATCTGGAAAATGCCTATGGCCATCTTGAATGGTCTTTTATCCAGGATAGCCTCAAAACTTTGGGTCTCAAAGATCAAATGTGCAATCTCTTTATGGCCTCGATTACTTCATACTCTTTCAGAGTTATGTGTTGAAAATTGTGTCATATGAATCAATCATTGTATCTTAAACATTACCGATGTTTATAAATTTTCTATGAGGGAAAAATACTCATTTGAACAGTAAATTATCCAAATGGTACATATTCATTCATGAAAATGTACTGTTCATATGGTAAATTTTCATTTTCCCAGGATTTTCTATGATTTTTCACCAACTTTGGACAGTCATAACTTTTTGTATAAAACCCCAATTTCTTTGATCTTGGGCTTGTTGTAAACCTTGTAATGTGAAATATGTTTCCATAAAATTGTCAAACTTGATTTTCTATGTTGTAAACCTTGTTGTAAACCTTGTAATGTAAAATATGTTTCCATGAAATATGTTTACGACAGGGAAAAGTAGGGGAAATGACCAACTTTACTTCCAGCACTTGGTCAAATTTCAGCCCTACTTAACTTCATAAATCATCATTTTGATTTCTAAACCTTTCTTAACCATATTAACCTATGTAATTAGGCATTCTTCAAGCATACACTATTTATCATAGGTCCATAATACATTCACAAGTTACATTACATGTCACATTACAATTATAAAACATAACAATATATAGTCTACAACACAATCCACATTAATGCACATCAAGCTTTGCTTCAAGCAT
>JANTPZ010102989.1:0-13091 GCA_025593235.1 Vachellia pachyceras
GATCGATTGATATATTTATTATTTTTAATCAACTTCTTAGTCTATGTAATTCAATTATTTATAGCTGATTAGAAGTACTCTATCTTGTAATAGCAAGCCTTATACATCTTTTATAGCTGCAAAATCATTCAAAGTATTGGTATCTCCTTATGATTTATGGTGCTGGATACTATGCAAATAAAAAAAGAGTGTCAAAAGCACGGAAAAAAAATTTAGGGTGATGGATGTCACTTAATTAACCATTGCTGTACCATTTCATTATGAGTTACAAGTCCAACATATGAAGATATGTTCATTCTTTATATATATATATATATATATTAATTCAACAAAAAAATTAGGGGAAGAATTATACTACCTCTTATTATTAATATAAGAGTTGATTGATGATTGAATTTGGTCTTAAATATAAGATTTCAAATCACTTTGTTTTACAAATTTATTACGAAAACTAACTTAACTAATTTTTTAATTTACTCAAATTAATTATCTAACACTTATATTAAAGATTAGTTGTAAATTAATTTTAGAAAATAGTTTATTTGAGAATCGAGTGGGATAGACTTACAAATTTTGTGACTTAATATTTAATTTGCAGAAAATGAAGAAAGCTTTTTGTCCAAGTTTACAGCGAGGATAACTTTTTTGCTGCTAATCCTGTCGTTCACATTTTCTGAAGCAGGTATGCAATATTAATCAATATATTTTATTTTAATTATATTTTCCCTTGGATTCTTGATATGAGATACACTTTATAATTTAATTTTTAATTAAAATATATTCTGCATTAGGGATGGGATGGTGTTTAACTGTAAATTGCTTCTAAATAATACATTTTTTTTAAAAAAAAACATTTTGATCCTATGTAATTAATTAATGACCTACGAATCCTTAACAGTCTTACAGATATGGATGGTATACCAGAAATGAAGAAGCAGCACACATGGGGCATCAAATAATGACCGAACTCTTTCAACATGCTTCTGATCAAGAGATGTCACAAATAACATGGAGAAAGGCCTCTGAACAGCTATCAATGTCTTTGCAAATACAAGAAGATAGCGGTAAAAACAAAAAAGATCCATGAAAATTCCAGGATGTTTGCTTATAGAGCTTTATTATCATTATTAGTATACTTTTCACATATAAAAGTTGACATTTTAGGAATCATAAATCAAGCTTCACCTGAAGTAATGCTTACAAAATTTTTTATTACAAATTTATGACGCATGTTTGAATTTTCTATAACCAAATTAAAGATCACACAGTGAATAAATACTATTAGTACATTTTTGTCCCAAGAATCCTGTAATTATAAACTAATTTTTTATTTGTGTTGTGAATGGTGTTGGTGGATGAAGTGGGAGTCAAGGGCGACACTGACGTCTGGTACAATAACAATTGAGACCCCCTCGTAATGATTGCTGTGAAGAATGGTGTGGTAGAAACGGTGGAGAAAATTCTGAAATTATTTCCGTAAAAAATGATAGATGTGAATGCTGATAGAAAGAACATACTTTTGCTATCTGTTGAGCATAGGCAATGATGGTACTCAGGTTTTTGTGGAAAACAGGAATGTCTAGCTGAGAGTCTGTTTTGGATAGTAGGTAAAGATGGAAACAATGCAGCGCAAGGGCCTGAAGTTATTGAGTCTGATTGATTCAATCCTGGTGAAGCACTCTCCCAGGGAAGGGAAATCAAATTTGTTTGAGATGCGCGTATCTATCTATTTGCTGTGTGTACTGATAAGGTCATCAACATGAAATCTGAAAAACTCATCCACAAATTCTTATTAATGAATAAACTAAAGCATATCACTATGTTGATGATTTATTTGATATTAAAATGCAAAGAGTTATTTCAGCCTTGAAGACTGAAGTATATCCTAATGTGGGACTCAACTCACTTGAACTTTCTCATGTATAAAACATGCATGGGTAAGTAGATTATATGTATATATGATGATCGATAAGTCATGTCGTGGGGTAATCAAATAAAAATTAAACTAAATGTCATATAGCAGTTCTAACATAGATTGATCTCTACGTAGAGCCTATTGTCTATCTTATTTAATCAAGTGTATCTAGAATCTAGATGTTGCCATTCCTTCTTGCTGCTTCTGTGTTGTCGTTTTGGGTTTTATGGTTCACGTGTAATTTTGTTTTCTTTTGGCTCGTGTTTTGTACCCCGTGACCTTTTCAGTTTGAATGGAATATTTAGCCTTTAAATTTATCCAAATCAGGCTTATTAATTACCCACCCATTAATTATACTCAACATTTTAAAGCAAGTAATTAAAAAAAGTCAATTTAAATATGAACATAATATACATGTGTGTGTGAGTAAAATTTCACAATATCCATGCAAGGTGAAAAGTGCAATTTATCATGAGCTCTAAGTGAATGTTCGTGCCAACCAATTATGGGTATTATTGTCATAGTATTACTGAACAAGATGGTATAAATTGAGATAAAAACTCTTTTATATACTTACATTATAAATATCATACTGGAAAAACAGCTTTAATATCTAATTCAAACATACCCGATATGTTTTTTTTTTTGGTAAAAAGTTGCATGCCAGTGTGTATATCTGACCGAGCCCCGTCGTTGATAAGTGCAATCAACTTTTTTTAAGAGATTAAGAAAGTTCAAAATATTATCTAAAAATATTTATATTCATCATTTTTCTTTAATCTAATTTATTTAATTTATAAATCAATATATAATATACGTATATACATAAACAAATATTTTTAAGTAGTGTATTTAATTTAATTAACCTTTTTGATAAAAGTCACATGGTCTTATATTAAGGATTATGTAATTCCTAAAAAACTAGCAAATCAATTGATTTCAAGAGAATAGAGGAAAGCAATTGAATAACAAAAATGTTATAATCCAATCACAATCCAATTGGAAGACCTAGATTACATAATTCAATTAAATAACAAGAGTGTTAGAGGAAAGCAATTGAATAACAAGAATGCTATAATTTAAGAGAATAGAGGAAAGCAATTTAACACAAATATCACAATCTAGATTACATAAAACGATCATAATCACCTTCTATATGTACAAATTATAAACTATAGTAATCTAGAGTTACGATCTACGCATGCAGAGATTAGAAAGTGAAATTAAAATTTAGAAAACTCCCCTAATTATTTAAGAATTCAGGTCAGCTTCATCATCACAATCGAACGACGAATCTAACCTCTCATGATTGGAAGTCAACTCCACCTCCATCGATTAACTGAACTTCCATGGCCACAAGAATGCGACACGAATGGAGGAAGATGGAGGAGTGTGCGCGTGATGGGTGCAGTCGAATGATGTCAGGGAATGGAGTATTTGACAGAATGGAAGAGAGGATATGAGATGGAGATAGGTGGAGAGAGAGAAAAATGGAAAGGTGGTGCGATGATCAGAAATGGCGTGAGTGATGGATTGGGTGGAATAGACGCGGAGAGAGAGAGAGAGAGGAAAAGGCCGAAAAGTGGGTTAAATGAATGAAGAAAGAAAGCGTGAGGCCGTGAGGACACGGAGCCAGTAAGGTGAGATACTGTGGCCAAGGGGCTGGGTCCCAGCCACTTCATTTTTTCTTAACCAATTCGGTTTCAGCTGATTTTTGGGTTTCTCTTTCAACGTTTAATTACAAAAATGTGCTGCACATTAAGTACAGATATGACGTAATATTATGTAATTAAAATTATAGATATTTAGAGAATTTAAAGAGTGATAGAAAAATCTCAAATTAACAATTAATTCATATAATCATTTCTTAACAAAATAACCTCTAATTAATACATTTAAGCCCAAATAAGGTATCAAAAGGTTAATATTAGGTATACTTATTTCATATAAAATAGAGATTTAATAAAAATATTAATATTTATTGTTTTTCTCTAAAATAATTTTTCTAACTTATAAACTGATATATAATCTAATATGATACACATAACAATTTCCAAAAAATCATATATAAAACATGTTTATTAATATAGTCAGATATATCTTATATTAAGAAAGAATATTACATGAAAGGGTTACGATGCAATTTCAGCGATAGAGTTATTTTATCATAAGCTTATGAGATAATTAAGTTTTGAGGGGTAAATGTAAACACAACCTTTTTTAAAAATGATGCAATTTGAGCAACTATGTTAAATTGGCCCAAATGTCCGATGTAAGCTAGAGAGAACATGTGGATTCAACATAAAAAAATAAAAGAAAAAAGAAAAAGAGAGATGTTTATATTAATTTAATCGAATTGCTAAAATTACACTTTCACCCAAAAAAAAAAGTGTTTACCTTTTTAACTTTTCAAAATTTGACTATGTACTGACTAAAAATCCGATCTTGAAAATTGCAGCTTAACCCCGTAGTATGAAATAATGAGCAATCATTTCCATTTACCAATATGCCCTCCTGCAATTGTGCTGTTCTATGGCCATTGAGAGTATCCATGAAGATGGGTGTCTCGCCGGCTTTGTTAGGTCTTCCAATTAAGGAGGCTCTGCCTCATCGATCTTCTTACACGTTCCAACACTCTCATTTCCATTTGAAACTGCTAAATGCAAAACAGTATTACCTTCCTTATCCTCAGCCCTAAGGACAAGCTTCTTCTCATCTCCATTTTCCTCCACCGATGATAACAACGACGTCGTCTCCTCCTCCTTGACACTGCAATCAGATGACAACAATGAAGTCGTCTTGTCCTCCTCCTGACTAAAAGCAATGTCCACCATGGATTCTACCTCCTTCTCTTTCCCAAAAATAGCAGAATGAGATAGTGACTTCATCAACTAAATCTTGAATAACCAGAGAGGAGACGAGTAGAAAGATCAAAGATAAGGTGGAGAAGAAAGAAAAACAAAGATATGTGTGTATATATATATATATAATGTTATATAACAAGCACATCACAAAAACCCAAAACATTTTCACCATTATTTCCTTCTTGGGATGTTGCTACTTCTGTCCTCTTCCCAGCTTTCAGCAATAGCGTTAAATACTTAATTTAGGCCGAACCTTTGCCCTCGTATCCAGCTTTCATTTTTATAATTTTTTGAGAAAATTTCATTTTTTATAGTTTAACTTAAATTAAACATAGGAAGATGGATTTTCCTTTTAAAATTATTATAAATTTTATTTTAAATTTTAGTTCACTGTTTTTTTGACAATGTTCTTTCTTTGTTAAACGGTCCGTGTTCTTTCTAGTAGACATATATAAAAATGGTGTACCATATATTAAATTTAGGGGATAATTAACGATTAAATTTTTTACTGATTTATTAAGTTTTTGTGGGGTAATTTCTTATTTATGAGTTTAAACTCTTCAAAATATTTCTAAGACTAGGGTATGTTTTAACTTCAGGGAAATTTAAAATTGATTATCATATTCATAAAATAAACAAAATAGAAAACTTTTTATTATCATGTTGGAGTTAGACAAAACTCAATTTATAGTCTTTCAACTTTATATAATATTCGTTTTTATCCTTAATTTTTTTAGTGCTTTTTTCACCTATCTACTCTTATGCCATCAACAAAACATGCTGATTAAAAATCTAAATTTTGACACAAAATTTTTAAATGCTGTCATATTAACGGTATTAGAATTAGTCGATTGCTAGAGGATTACAACACTATGTTATAAAATTAAAAAAATCAAACTAAAATTTTATAAAAATTAGAGAATGAAAGAGGCATGTCTCTCGTTCAGTTATGAAATCAGATTCTGCAATTTTCGAATGGACGCCCTCTAAGATGTTAAGTATAATATCCCAAATTTCGTAAACGGAAATAAAGGCCAAACTGATAAAGTACGAAATGATTTAAGGCCCATAGATAAGAAAAATAGAAAGGAAAATGCCTACAGACAATAAAGATAATATTGACTAAGTCCCTAGTCTGAGAATTTTAAATAAAAATGACTAAAGGGCAAAACGATCATTTGGCCTAAATGACAAGGGCAAAATGGTCATTTTGATTAAAGAGGCCTAGGGTGCAAAATGTCATTAAATAATAAGGGCATTTTGGTAATTTAGTCAAAAGTCAACAAAAAGTCAAAGTTGACAAAAAATGTCAAAGTCAACCAAGGGTAAGGTTGGAATTAAGAAAGAGTAGAAAAAGTTATGGCATTTTGGTAATTAAGAGAGAAGTAAGAAAGGTAGTGACATTTTCGTAAATATGTGGAAAGTAAGAAAGAGAAAGGAATGCAAGGGCATTTATGTAATTAAGGATTTTTAGAGGACTGAAGGACTGAGAAATAATTATTCGATGTAGCAGGAGTCCTCAAATGCCGGAGACCCAAACTGAGAAAAATTTATTTGGGTCCTAAAGTATTTAATAAAATTATTACCCGGTATTCGGTGCAGACAGTTTCAAAGTATGGAGAACATCAGTGCCAGAAAGCCCCGAAAAATGATTTTCTTAGAAAAGTAATTACGGAAAATCTGGGAAGAATTTTGAGGAACAGAAAAGGGCTAGAGTATCAAGGAAAAATATAAAAATTTTCCATACCCTTAAGTCAAATTGGCCGCTGGAAGCACATTTTACTGTGTTGCATGCAAATCGAGGAATCCTGATGAGTTACGAGGGAAACCTGGAGATGCTTTGGGCTAGTACATGACGCCACCTAGGCAAGGAGGCCTAGGGAATGGCACCACATGAGAGATAAAGCCTCTGGAAAAGTAAAAAGAAAGTTACCCGAGTAAAGGTTACTTTACGGAAATGTGTGCCACCGGATCAAATAACTGGCCGGGCATAGGCCCAGTCAGCCCAACCAGACAAGTAAGGGAAGTCTGAAAAGTCACTTTACAACAAGCAATTAAATGAGGACAAGTGGCACAATCTCCATCAAGCATTTTCAAACCTGGTCCCCAAGTTTTTCTCTCATCCACACAATGTTCAAGAGGCTTTTTACATAAGCAAAAATTTCTCCCCTCTCTCCTCATTTGGATGCCACCCTCCCTCTCTCTTCTAGGCAGATTTTTTCTCTTCCCCAAAGCCTCCCAAAAACCTCTCTCAAGCTCTCAAGAGGAAGAAGAGCAAGCACAACAAGCAAGGTAAATTAAAGTCCCAAGCAACCAACTCTTTACATTTTCCTACTCCTTGCAACTTCTACTACCTTTTTAATGGATTGATTTCTTGATCAAAGCCCTCTTTTTGGAAGATGATGGCTAGGGTTTCAAGATATGAAAATGAAAAGGAGAAAGTTTTAAAGGTAGTAAATGGTTGCAAGTTCTTTCTTGAGTGGTAAAAGATAGTTTGTTGGTCGTTGATGGTTGTTTTGAGTTGTAAGAATTATGGGAAGCTTAAGATTATGGGGAGGTGCTGCCCAAGTTAAAGGGTTCCAAAGGCCCTGAAAAATGAATCTGTTTCATGTGGCAAGGAAAAATAGCAAACGAGCTCCAAATGAGTTGAAACTTTCCATTAATAAACTACATATCCTAAGCCTTAAAATTATATAAAGTTTGTGAAATTTGGATGTATATTTTGAGAGATATGATTTTCTAAAGTTTAAGGTAAAAACTGGAAAACTGGAAGTTGACCATTCAAGCAGTGCGTGATTTTTGAATAAACTGATTCATATGGGCAAGTTTTTGGAACAATGAGTATTTTTCCCCTATAAATCACTTAATAAGAAAAATTTAGAAATTTGAACCACTCAAATTTGATGTTTCTAGAATTAATTATGATTTTTTAAAGTTGGGCCAGAAATCTGGAAAATGGGCCAGTGAACAGTAACAACGTTTTTACAGAAAAAGAAAAATTTTCAAGTTCACCAGAAAGGCCAATTTGAGTTATCCAAAGCCCAAAAGTGATTCTAAAGGCATTACATTAATTCATCCTTTCTATCATTTTTTAGCTCTAATTTTCAAATATGGCTCACATTTATGTAAACTAGGTTTTTTTCGGTACCTGTAAAAAATTTTAAACATATTTTGGCACCCAACACAATTTTCTCACTTTCTTGCCATGCATGCAATCTGTACACGTCAAGTGAAAGAGTACTTTAATGTGACAAGAGAAGAGAAGAATCTTAATTGTTGATTTAATAAAACTTATTTATGTTGACTCGTAAGTGAAGATGATAATCATGCCATGGCATAAAAGATGTTCAATAATGTGAACAAAAGAAAAGTCCGCGGATGGTTGAAATTCAATGCTACTTATCAGCCGTAAGATCCTAAATTTGATCAATATGTTATGAAATGCAATTGCTTTGAAAAATCAATTACAAAATTTTAGATAAGCATGAATAAATTTTTAGGAAAAAATATTTTAAGAAAATTTAAAAAAATAAATTGCTCAAAATTTATAAAAGGATTATTCTACTTATTGATTGCAAATTTAAAGAGAAAGTTATTTATTAAAATAAAAGTTATTATTGCATTTTAAATTTTGGTGGGAGACAAATTGCAAAAAGGGAAAGGCGTGAGAGACAAACTTCAAATTTACCCACCCACGCATGCCATACATGTGGCAAGCCACTTAAAACCCCCTCACCACATCATCATCTTCATTAGAGATGGGAAAACGGGCCAGCCCGCGGGTTGCGGCCAAGTCAACGGGTTGCAAAACTGCAACTCGAGCCCGCCATGGCGAGCTGGCCCGCCAACCCACCAGTCTTTATTTTTTAAAAAAAATAGAAATAAATTTCTTTTTTCCTTTTTTATCCAGTTTTTTTATGAGATAATATATTTACATGATTCTCTTTCCAATCTCATCAATAAGTTTTTAATAATTTCCTAAAAATAGAGTTTAATATTACCTTTTCCTTTGTAAAAAATATTGAGATGAAAAAAGATAAAATATATATGTATAATATGTATTTTTTTTAAAAAAATAAAACGGCGAGTTGAGCAGGGCGGGTTGAAAATAGCCTGCCCCTTGGCGGGATGGCATTTCGCGAGCCCGAGCCAGCCACCCGTTTTCCCTACCCTAATCTTCATTAACTCCTTCCTGAAACAGAGCAGTTGTTGGGGGGGGGGGAGACGAGCATCCCAAGCTTGCCATGGGACTCACTGGAAAAGGAGCCTGTTCGCACATGCAAGTACGGATTTGTTTTAGGTGAGTCTCTTGAACCTTCTCCGTCCCTCAGTTTATTCGATTTCTGTCGTTTAGGGTTTTAGGGGGTTGAATCAAAAGTGATAAATCTGGAGATTTTCACCGTTTAAATCGCTTAATGAGTAAGATTGAAAATTTTGGAACCTGTTTTAAGTTTACATGAGTCGAAATGATAGGTTGCATGGCTGGGCCTCGAATCTGTGAAGTGTCGAAGGATAGGGGTCTTTGAAATTTTTGGTGATCTGAGGCCAAAGTAAGAACTTTAAAGATGCCAAGAATTTTCGCAAATGAACTAGCAGAGGTTTAAAGAAATTCCTAAAGCTCTAACAAAATTTTAGAACCTGGAAATTCAGGTTTTAATCTTTAGTTATGCGATTCTAAAAGAAGGAAATAAAATAATCATGGGATTATTGTTAATATTATATGACTGGATTATGACTGGATTAATTAGATTTTATCAAATGGATTTGTATCATTTTAAGGGATTTTAACGGATTAAGTATGATTAATGGTAATTATATGAAATTCGCGCGGCGCACACACGAATTCCACAAGCACAACACGCCCCTGGGAGATGAATCCATTCACGCCACATGCACAGGAGAGCTGGGGACCATTAGCGCGCACACATTGAACATCACGCGACCTGGAGAAAGAGATTCAAGGAGCCAGCCACAAAATTCCAGATTTAAGGGTATTTAATTCTCCAACAATTAGCGGCTAGATTTGTTGTCCGACGGTGATGATGAAGCTAACCTGAGTTCTTGAACAATTAAGGGGTTCTTTGAATTTTAATTTCACTTTTCCAATCTCTATATATGTAGATTGTAATTCTAGGTTGTTAGAGTTTATGATTTATATATATGGAAGAGGATTATGATCGGTTGATGTAATTTAGATTGTGATACTTGTGTTAGATTGGTACTTTTAATTGTGATTGGACTATAACACTTTCGTTATTCAATTACTTTCTTTTATTCTCTTGAAATCTATTGATTTGATAGGTTTTTAGTAATTAATTAGATGTAAAGATGATCTTTTATAAATCTAACATAAACTAAGTACTAAAATATTTCTAACTGATCAATTGAGTATATGTTTAGATTAAATTAAAAAGTTATAAATATTGATTAATAAGGTTTCTTATTAGTCCTTGTGCTTAGTTAAAAGAAGAACTTAATATTAAAATTGGACAATGAAGGTTAGTGGATTCAATAACCTAGGACATCCATTTTATCGAATTTAAGTGCATTCATTTAATTTAATTAGTTAGTAAAATCACATTTAATTATTCTTGGTTAATTGATTATTTACATTAAATTACATAAGAATTAAATATATGCTTCATATAGAGATCGACCTAGGGTAGTGCTACTATATTGCATTTAGCTTATTTTTTATTTGATTACCTCTACGACAAGGCTTATCAATGACCAATTATGAAAAGGAACTCCTTAGGTTTGCTGGAAATTTACTTGTGAAGACGAATTCTTGAAACAGAATTTGCAAAACTGTAATAAGTGGTGGTAATATGGAAATTCAGATTTAAAGCAAAGGTCTTGTGAAGTGTAGAATTTATTTAAAAGAGGAAGGAAGCTGTCAAGAGGAATTGAAAGTGATTTTAAGTCCAAACCCACTGTTTTGGTATTTTTCATAGTAAACAAGAATCCCAAGCATCCTCCCCTTGTGCATGAGCGTGTATGCGCATGCGCGTGCACACACATATATAATATTCACACACTCTATAAACTGGAATTGAGGATTTATAGTTTGGTTAAGGTTTTGAGTATATATGCATGCATAAATTAATAGAAGCTGTTATTTTTAGAAAATAATTAATGAAGGTGGGCTATTTGTGGTTATTGCTTGGAAGTGAGATTTTGAACTAATGATTACATCTTTGTCACTGTTGGGCAAAAATTGAAAGAAATTGATGGATTGTTAAAATGAAGCTTAATGATATGTGTGTGTGTATACACACACGTTGAAGTTTGTAAAGTTAAGTGTGGATTGGAGAAGTTAGAAATTGGTGAAGTGTTAAAGATTTTTTAAATTAAAAAATAAGTGAAAATTAATGTTTTGATCCTTGAACTTTTAACTCACTTATAACTCAAGCACTTTAGTTTGATTCGGTATACTCAGTCTTTAAACTTTTGACTCACGTCCAACTCAAGCCCTAATCTTCATATCATTTATAATTCCATCCTTAGCTTTCATTAGTCAGCACTGAGTCATCATATGTCATTTAAGTGGGTTCCAACTCAGCTCATTTTACACAAAAATTTTAAAAAAGATCGATTGAATTCATAGTCTTTGCCAGGGTAAGGAATTCAGTGAGTAAAAGTCTTAAATTCCTATGTATCATGTATTTCAGATACAAGATATCGGCTCAAACATATATAGGAACTCAAGATCCCCTTGTTTCAATTTTCTGAATCAAATTTATACTTTAAATTAATCATTCATGGTTTACCAAGATTTTAGTATATAACATTATTGCATAATAACCACTCAATAAAATGGATCTTATTTTTCTGCGGTTCTATTTTTGTTTGAAGAAGCCAAAATAACGAGTTATTGGCTTAACTTCAAGACTTGCCAATAAATGTTAGAAAACCTTTCATCTTGATACTTAGCTGAAAGTTTGTCTTAGGTTTGCTGGGTACCTCTAAAATTTGCATCTCTTTTGCTTATGATTTATTAGGATTCTGAGAAACGTAATGGTATTGTAATATCCCAAATTTCATGAACGGAAGTAAAGGTCAAACCGATAAATTACGGAAGGGTTTAAGACCCATAGAAAAGAAAAATAGAAAGGAAAATGCATAAGTAAGAAAGAGGATAATCGACTAAGTTCCTAGCCTTGAGAATTCCAAGTAAGAATGACCCAAGGGCAAAATGGTCATTTGGCCCAAATGACAAGGGTAAAATGGTCATTTTGACTAAAAAGGCCTAGGAAGTAAAATGTCATCAAATAATAAGGACATCTTGGTAATTTGGCCAAAAGTCAACTTAAAAGTCAAAGTTGACCAAAAATGTCAAAGTCAACCAAGGGTAAGGTTGGAATTAAGAAAAAGTGATGGCATATTGGTAAATATGAGAAAGTTAAGGAAGCTCGTGCCATTTTGGTAAATATGTGGAAAGTATAAAGAGTAATGGCATTTTCGTAATTAAGGATTTTTTAGAGGACTAAAAGACTGAGAAATAATTAGTCGAGGTAGAAGGAGTCCTCAAATGCTGGAGACCCGAACTGAGAAAAGTTTAGTTGGGTGATAGAGTAATTAATAAAATTATTACCCAGTATCCAGTGCGGGTAATTTTAAAGTACAGAGATCAACAGTGCCCGAAAGCCCAAAAAAGTATTTTCTTAGAAAATTAATTACGGAAAATCCGGGAAGAATTTTGAGGAACGGAAAAGAGCTTGAGAATCAGGGGAAAATATAGAATTTTTCCATGTCCTTACGTCAAATTGGCCGCCGGGAGCCCGTTTTACGATGTTGCACGCAAATCAAGGAATCCTGATAAGTTACGGGGGAAACCCAGAGATCTTATGGACTAGGTCATGATGCAACATAGGCAAGGAGGCCTAGGGAATGATGCCACGCGAGAGATAAAGTCTCCGAAAAAGTAAAAAGGTAGTTACTCATATTTATAAAGCTCAAATTCAGAATGGGATGACTCTTCTGTTCACGAGCACTCATATTTATAAAGCTCATTGAGTGCATCATAATCAAGAATTAATCTTTTATTAATCTTGAAAAATCCGAATTTGAATTTCAAGATCCAATCTTGCAATTCGAAATTTCAGAGGATATTCAAGATCCAATCTTGCAATTCGAAATTTCAGAAGGATATTTAAGATCTAATCTTTGAAATTCGAATTTCAAAAGGATATTCAAAATCTAATCTTGAAATTTGAATTTCAAAAGGATATTCAAGATCTAATCTTGCAATTCCAATATTCAAGATCCAATCTTGAAATTCGAAATTCAAAAAGGATATTCAAGATCTAATC
>JANTPZ010103019.1:0-13252 GCA_025593235.1 Vachellia pachyceras
ACTTCCATGAGGCTTGCAAACCACCATGAATTACCAGGTTGTCTCTGATCCACTCTACACTCTTACTTAATATTCAATTCACAATTACTGCATCATTTAAGTGTTGGGGAGGAGGAGACATTTTCAGTAGAATGTAGAGATGTAGTTGATTTACTTTTGCTCTTGTTTAGAAGGCGTAATTTGAACACATATTACTGCACCGTTGATGTTTTTAATCTGTTTCATTTCTGCCTTGAGGACAAGGCATAGTCTAAGTGTGGGGGTGTTCTTAAAAGTGTTCTTTAAAAAAAAGGAAAGAAAAAAAGGGGGGGGATAAGTAAGAATGTATCAAGTTCATGGCTGCATATTGATTTGCTTTAACTAGAAAACTGGACCTGGTGAAATGAATTGCTGTATTCTGTAGAATTTTACAAACATGCAATCAATGAATGTGAAAGGAGTAGGAAGCATTAGCCATCTCGGGAGGATTCTTTGAGCCTTATTTCCTTTCATAATGTGTGATTAATCCACTTGACCTACTATTCCCTAGAACTTGTTCTAACTCTTACTCAAGGTTGCATAGTGCATTGATATGGTTGAAATGATATAGGCAATCATTTCTTTTAACTAGAAAGCCAAAAAGCCACCCCTGATTATTATATCCTTTGATGGCCCCTTTGAGCCTGAAACTCTCAAATATTCTTCCTCTTTTCTTGTGTTACCTACACCAAATGAATAAGAAGGACTAATGGGCAGTGCATTTGATCATCACAATGGGAACGTGGGAGCATTCTAAATATGAAAGTGAGTACTTGTGCTTGTAAATAGAGCTGTCACCCAAGTCCATATCATGCTGCATTCTTATTTGCAAAAAAGAGAACAAAAAAAAACAACACAGAACGGAAAAATATATATATATATACAAAAAAAGGGGAGAGAAAGATTGATTATTGCAGCAAATTGGTAATATAAATGACATCTCATTTTGACTCACAAAGTACAACTAGAATACTTTCCACATTGTCATTATCAGTAGGTGCATACCACTAGTCTTGACCCTCCTTCATCCAATTTGATAACACAAAATACCTTGATCATATTCATTTGTTACATTCGTTAAAATTCCATTCTTCCCAACATTACAACCATAAGCCCTATGGATCCACTTATGTCATTGCTATGAGCGGTGGAGAGATTAGAGTTATTACAAGCCTATGGTGGGATGGTAGGCAAGTGGGTGTTGAGTGAAATATTACCCACTTGTGAGAGCTGAGAACTAAACACTTACCTTGAGAGGTTTCCTCACTCCTCCTCACTTGCATTGATTTTGTATTGTTTGTTAGTGATTGCAGTATGTAGCAACCTCACGTAGTCAGGGAAGGTGGAAAGGTTTTTGTGGATCAATATGGTTGGTATTACTTGAAACAAGCTGAAGTACCTCTCTTTATTTTCCTTTACTGTAATCATTTTGCCCAGGAGTGCAAAAGGGATAGTGTGGGGGAATTTGATGTGATCATATTTTCATATGCTTAGCCAGGTAGATTTGAGGATTTTTATAGATATATTGTGTCACTTTATTGCTAAATGGAACATCAAATGAGATCCTACTATTTTACTTTAATTACATCATATTTCTTTTTTTTGAAAAAGGAAAATGTTGGACATGATGAAACGCTGCGTTCTGAGCTGATGAAGTTAAAAGAAACAGTTGAAGCCAGTCAGCGGAGGGAGGAAAGAAACTGTTGGAACGCAACGAACTCTGTTGGGAATGAACGAAAAATGACAGCTGGCAGCAATGAATTAAGCGGGAAGCAACGACTTAACCAGGGGAGATCCTTTTAACCGGGGAGAACATTCTTTTATCCGGAGGAGCAGCTGGGGGCAGAGAGGCGTCAGGTCTGCTGTGCAGAGACCCATTCCATCAGATTCATCCACATCCAGAGCAAAGAAGGAGAGACGGACGAAGAAAAAGAAAGGGAATAGAGAAAGAAAAAAAGGAGATCTGACGGGGAGCTCTTCATACGCGACGCCAAGGATGCCATGATAGTAGCCGGGAGAAGAAAGGAAGAACTTATTCCAGCAATGAGAGACTGACCTCCTTGATCCACCTGCGAGGATGAAGCTGCACCAGATCTACTGAACACACAGGGAGTTTATGCATTAATTCATTCCTCTGATTTTTGTACCTCAGTGTAGTGTAAATTGATTAGAGGCATTCAACCAATCAGTGCATTGGCAGACACATGTTCATTAGTGCATCTGATGAGATATTATTGCTTTGGGCTTGATCGCACATATTTTGATTGCTGAATCTTTCTTTTCTATCTAGTGGATATGAATTTTAGCTAGGCAATCTGATTGTTCATGAACTGTTAAGGGTCCTCAACTGTCTAACTACATCGGCCCATTGGAATCATGAATTCATCTACACTCTTGTTTAACGTTCTATTCCTGCAAGTATGAAGGAATCCTTATGTGAAGAGTGATATTCATATGTGAAGGATAGTGAAGGAGGTTAAATCTTCCAGGTGGATAAGCTTGAAATAAACACAAAATGAACATATTTCATCTTAGATTCATTTAGTATATACAAACATACTCAGATTGGAACCAAAGAAATAACGTTGCATGATTTAAATTCAGCTCAATAGATAAATAGCCAAGAACCATAGAGAGAGACACTTGGGGTTGACTCATCACACTACAAAAGTTAATTCTAGTAAATTTAATACCTCACGACAAGGTAAATCACCACTCACTCCAAACTTCAAGGCTATCATAACACCCATAGCAATCTAGAAGCATAAAATGTAATGGATCAGCACATTTTCAAGTTCTCAAAGAGGTTTTGACATGCAAGATGAGGCAATTCATGCTAAACATGTCGAGATTAAATTGTTATGATTTAATTTGATATAAATATCATGATTATTTTTTATTATATTATTCTAGTGTTACCTATTAGTTTGTCTTTTACCTATATAAGGACTTATTGTTACTTATTTTTCTGACATCGTAACATTTTTCTGACATGCACGGTAACAGAGCGATCACCACCAATGATGAAGAAAATAAGGAGATCATGCGGAAGAAAATAATGAGGTCTTCTCTTCTCTAGAGAGTAACTTTGTGCTCATCCCCAACCTTTTTTATTCTCACTCACGGTTTAAGACCCAATATCTCTCCTTAATTTTTTTTTCAACCTCTTCTTTGATTCTCTCTCACAGTTTGAGATCCAATCTCCTCTCCTCAATTTGCTTTCACGATGCCACTTACTCCCTCTGATCACCTGCCTCAATCTAATATGACATAATGTGCGCATATTCTTTCCTTCACAGATAGTTTGGTTCTAAGTTTACTCCACATTTTATTTGGCTTTCTCTAGATCCGGCGATTCATATGGTTTCATCCAAACCCTCGTTGTTTATCTGGTTCCCTCCAGATCCCTACAGTTCCTTTGCAATCTATCTAGTTCAATCACCCAGAAGACCATTCGGATCCATCCAGATCCCTGTGGCTTGTCAGTAAATCTAGTTCAATCCCTGTGGCTTGACAATTAATTCGGTTCGGTTGGATTTTGTTCACCCCTAATTTCACCCCAACCCTAATACGGCTTGTAAAACGTTCAACATTTGTTAATCAAATTTGCTAATACGGCTTGACAACCGTCATATCCAGCTCACTTTTTCCAACTCGGACAATTGCAAATCCCCCCGGGGGGTTCTTCTCTGTTCATAAATCATCTCTCTCCTCATCCTTGTTCAACCCTCTTGGTTTAGTTTGCTTCTTTCTTCGAAGATGAGAAAACCAGAGTGGAGATGGCATGCACATGACTATTCACATCTTTGAAGCTCCAACGGTGTCCTCACTATGAATCTCACCTCGGAACTTTCTGAAGCTTTCCAATGCCCTTTTTCTTATAATTGCCTCTTAGGCCCCGTTTGGATGGAGGAATCCGTTGGAATGGAATGAAAATTTTTTAGGGTGTGTTGTTTGGTTGGCAATAAAATGAAAAATAGTTTGATGGAAAAAATTTTATTTGGTCGGGTTAAAATTGTAGGAATGTGAGTAGGAAAATCGTATCAAATGATTATATTGCCATTAATGACAAATGTAAAATGTTTTTTTATAAATATAAGTATATATCAATGAAAATTAAAATTTCTTAAGGCTCATATTCACCTGGAATATTGAAGTTGCTCACATTGGAGATGAACATTGAACATTTTAGGTACTCATTTGAATGAGGTGATCATATTCACCTGGAATATTGAAGTTGCCAGGCACTCATTCGAATGAGCCTTAAGGCTCATTCGAATGAAATGTTCATCTTCACTATATCCGAATATATCTTAGAGATTAATATTGAATTTGCTAAGCACTCGAATGAAATGATCATCTTCACTATATCCTAATGCATTTTGGAGATTAACAATGAATTTGCCAGGCATTCATTTGAATGAGCTTAAGGCTCATTCGAATGAGATGCTCATCTTCACCATATCGAATGCATCTTGGAGATTAACATTGAATTTGTGAGGCACTCGATCATTCGAATGAGCCTTAAGGCTCATTCGAATAAAATGATCATTTCCACCATATCCGAATGCATCTTGGAGATTGACATTGAATTTGCCAGGCATTCATTCGAATGAGACTTAAGGCTCATCCATATTCGAATGCAACTTGGAGATTAACATTGAACATTCCAAGTACTTATTCGAATGAGATGCTCATAATCACTAAGAATGAACCTGATATTTTCATTCGAACAAGTCAGTGTTACTTGTCCTTCATTGCTTTCTGGATGAAGATGACACCTCAGTATTTATCTTCATCTGGGCTCCACACGTGAAAAATTTGCACTACCAGAACCATTACACAGAGAGAGACGGAAAGGAGAAGATGGATGTCAACTTTATCGCAAATTTTGCAATTGTACAGATGTTTTGCAGAATTTATTCAAGTGACAAGAAAGGAGAAGGTCGATGTAAACATTTCAAAATCAGAGTGACTTCCTCCGTTTGTTATCTCCTACCTCTAACGAGCTCCTTGCTTCACATATTTGTTTTGCATATGTTTCCACACCACATGGATAAATCATTAATATTTGCAATGTATTTTCAGAGGCAACTCCGTGTTTACCTATCTTCCTTCCAGCGCTTGAATTTGGCTTCCCACTATTTTTGGTGGGGAGAGACATTCCCGCCTTTGAATGAAAATGAGTTGCCGCGAGAATCCATTTTCCTTTTCAAATGTCGAACCAAACAGCCGCCGCCACTGGAAAATCTTGATTTTCCTTTTCCATTGAACCAAATGGGGCCTTCGCCATTGCCATCCAAACTAGCCCCAGAAGTTTCACTTGTTTTCTTCTCCACAAGAATCACTGGTCCCAGCACCATTAACATCAAGCTCACTTTTGTCAAATTGGCTACTGTTGTTGTAGCTCTGACCTCTTTTCGGTTTTGTTAGATTATAATCAACAGTCCTGTCAACTTTTGTATCCTCAATTCCCACTCTCTCTTTCAAAGTGAGAAGCGAATGCTGGTCTGATTCTCCCTTACTTCGCCTATCGTTACTGTCATTACTTCTACAAGGGCAATCTTGATCATCAACAATCACCTCATTAGTCTCATAGTGACATAATTCTCTTGCTTCCTCTGCATCCTCTATAACAGTAATAACTGATTTGAGCCTCCTTGAGTTGTTCTTACTGACATATCTCTCCTTCGTCTGTTGATCACTGTTTTCACTAGAGAAACTGCAGGACGAGCGACTTTTGTGTCACGCCCTAAAATTTAGAAGTGACCGGCACGGAACATAAGAGATCTCACCTTCCGTAAGCCTTTGATTTGTAAACATATGTTATTTGTCACAATGCCAAATAACATAATGTACAATTTCCTTTCTCAAGATTATGCCATAAAAACATATTCTGCATTACCAACACATATAATAAAAGCACAGGAACCTCACCTATAGATTACGTGGAAAGTCTAACCTTTATCAATAGTGCATACACATAAGTTTTTTTTATACGCCAAACAACAACTACAAAATAAACCAACGTCTTTCATAACAATAAGGAGGCTTTTCATCGCTCAACCAATGGCGTAGGATCAGCTGGGTTATCTGAAGCCAAAATAAATTTCTGGTGAATAACGTCCCATTTATATATTTAATGAAACTGAAGATAAAAGTCTAAAGGATTTAATTCCAATAAATAACATAATGGTAAATCTCAATTTCTAAGGGATATAATCAATTCATGCTTCAAGATGCGCAATAAAACATGCATCCGATAATTTCAAATGTGGTCGAATAACTTATTTAACATAATGGATTTACAATAAAATTTTCAAATCTAGTATTTTCATAGGACTTCAACAGAGCGAAATAACTGGCGTGGACACACAGTCCACGAGGGTAAATAACCAGACGCAGCTCGAGGCCACGAAAACAAGCGTGAACACATAGTTCACGAGGGTAAGTAACTAGCAAGCGCGGCTCAAGGCCACGAATAATAGGCGCAGGGTTAACCCCACGAATAACAGGCATGAGTCAATGCTCTCGAATATCAAGCGAGCTCGAAATTAACTATGGTGCACCAAGAACTAATAGTACTGTTGTTAGTAACCAGCGTTTTGTATTCAATCCTTTTAAAAACATTCTCAAGCATGCATGGAATCAACTTCAACGATACAACTATTTTGAATACTTTATAACAAGGATTCTAGAACGAAATTGAACAAATAATATATCAAAATCATTCTCAAGCATGCATAAAATATATATCAAAGCTATTTTCAGGCATGCGTAAGGCATGAAAATGTTATTTCTTTTCTTCATCTCTATGCATGAATTAAAATTTCAAAAGTCTTTCTTTTGACTTCAACGTTTAAATATGCAACTCAAACACAATTGGTCACAAGTGAATAATACTAAATAAATTACTCAAACATTTCTCTTCATAATATATATGAGAAAATCAAATAATTCCGGTAAACTTTTATCAATGAAACCATATTCAATATATGGTAACAATTAATAAAATACGAAGATAATAAAACGTGATTTGTAAAAACTATAATAGGACGCTATTCACTCACCTTTATGCTCTCAAAGTATAACCTTTTCTCTATCATTCAGCTTCGAACTCATCTTCTTCTTCCTTTCCTAACAATAATATACAATATTTAATCAATACCAATAATACTTCTAAATTTATAACCAGCTTTGAAAATCATAACTTATTCCATAAAACTCCGAATGTAATGATTCAGGTGTCTATTTAAACTACCGTTCACAATTTATCATCAACCTAGATTCCAAAATTAATGCTCCAAAGTTATGCTTATTTGCTAACTTTTCCAGATTTCAAACCCCAAATTTTGATAATCCATAACTAACGATCTACTTATCCAAATATTGCATTCTATGACTCATTGTAAAGCTTATCATGAGTACTACTTGATTGTCAAATTTCATGGTCAACAAGGACCATTTGACCAGTTTAAAACCTACTCAAAGTCAGCCACTTCATCAGGAAAAACTGTTTTCCCAGTTTTCTGAATCAAATTTGAAAAATTCATAACTTAATCTACTTTGAAAAAGCTCTATTTAATATTCTTTTCATCCTCTATAAAGGAAAAATAACAATCATCATCATAGTTTCCTCCTCAACTCATCAAATCCACGATATTGCTACTGCACCACCAGAATTTCCAGTTTTTTTGCACCACTTTGTAAAATTCATAACTTCTAATATACTTATCCAATCAACATGTTCTAGGAATTATTTTAAAGCTTGACATATGTGATAAATACTCACCAAATTTCATGGAAAACAAAATCCATTTGACTATCTAACAACCTGTTCGAAGTTAGCTGCCCAAGACAACAACATAACAGCTTATATCCTCAAAACTCTTATACAACCTATTCTTGATTCAACATATTTATTTCAATATGATAACATACACACAGAGCATATTAAGCACGCCACACACATATCTGAATATATATTATAATATTTCTGTAATTAATTCCTTGCCTCCACAACCAAAGCACATGCGTGTATGAACGTATCTTTGCTTTGTTTTTTTTATCTCAACCTCCTCTCTAACATTAAGCTTCTCATTTTACAGCTCCAATCCTTATTTCCTCATCTAAGTCAGCAGCAACCCACATAAAAGGAAATATTCAACATAGCCCATGACAACCCAAGTTCCCATCGCACAACCGAAAAAAAATATTGGAGGATGGAGTGGGAACCTGTTGCTAGCAGAATGAAAAGAGGAGAAGAGGAAGAGAACTCCACAGCAGCTCTTTATCAGAGGGGAAGAAAGACACGACGACGCACCACCGATGACGGCAAGAAGACGCTCCTCTGGTGAACACTACACCACCGACCTTGATGCTCTCGCTTTCACTCGCGTTGCCCTTGCTCTGTTCTGGAATCAGGAAGAATGAATGAGGAATCGTGCAGAACAAAATTCAGCCAGGTATTAAAATGTGGGGAGGGTAAAATGACCACTTTGCCCTCCCACACTCTTCCTCTTTGCATTTTGATCCTTTTTTTTCTTTTTTGTTTTTTTGCTGTTACATTTTGGCTGAGTGCCTGTTACTCATAACTAGAAGACAACGATGAGTCTAAACTCACTGGATCACTAGAGTCAGAGATAGAAAGAAATGTCTCAAGCTGCTACCTAAGTTTCTTGGATGCATGTCCCCTGCTCTTACTTTTAACACTTGCCCATACCTTGGAGGATTTCTTAGAACTTTTTTTTCAATGAAGTGGATGATTTCCCTATTTGAGTCCATTTGATGAATATGATATCAAAGACAGTAGACGGTGCAGCACGATCTCTCTTGATCAGTCATTGTCGCCAGCGTCGGGGTTGCAGGAGGAAGAAGAACGAGGGCTGTGCGTCTGAGGAGGCGTCTCGTTGCTCACGTCTGTGGAGGTGTCTCGCTGCTCTACTCAAATCTCTCAAATCCCAGCTTCTTACAGAGTTGTGGTGAAACTCCAATCAGGCCTTGAGCTACCTCCGTCAGGTTTGCTGCATTTCTTGGACTCCAGATGGATTTCTTGTGGTCGAGGGGTTTCGTTAGAGGAGGCGTCTCATGCTACTCTACTTTAATCTGTCAAAACCCTTATTCCTTCAAGTACATGATGTTTCTTGATCATCGTTGACATCCGCGAGGTGGATAGTGGAGAGCGTCGTCCGTCACCGAGAAGACAGCCACAAAGTGCTGAGCCGTCAACGCGTGTTAGCAGCTTCTTGGCCACGGCAGCCATGTAAGGTCTCTGTCTCCCCGAACGACCCTATGTGTGTGTGTGGATGATCAGCCAGGTGCAGTCTCCTTCTTGGGCCAATCTTAGTACTCCTGACTATCTCTGGTACGAAGCGCCTTGATTTTCTGGACTGGATTCTTGGTTCTCAAACTAAAGGGTTTGATACCATGTTAACTTGTATAAAGCAACTCTAAGGGCCCGTTTGGTTCAAAGAAGTGGATGGAATTGGATGGAAATGGAAGAGAATGGAATGGAATGGAACGGAAAATTTTTAAGGTGTGCTGTTTGGTTGGCACTGGAAAGAGAGTAGAAAAATTGTATGTAATGACTATACTGCCCTTAATAATAGATGTAAAATATTTTTATAAATATAAGTGTTTATAAATACAAATTTAAATTATTTATATTTATTCTTTAATATTTAATTATCTAATATTTAATTATATTATATTTATTAATTATATATATTTAATATTATTTATATATATTTATATATTTATTAATTATATATATTATTAATTATTAGATGAGGTGAAATACTATTCCCCTCATCCTCACCACATTCGAATGTGGTGAAGATGATATTACTATTCACCTCATCATCAGCGTCTTCTCCGGCGTCGTTGCTGTGTCCGTCTTTTCCATCGTCTTCTCCGTCGTCCTCTATTCCGTAGCCGATGAAAGCTTGAAGATGAAGGCCATCTTTTTCTCCGATGCAACTTCTTCTCAGGTGACGAGTTCATCTTCCCTCCTCTTTTCTTCGTTGCCGTCAGCAATGTATTTAGGTGAGGGGTTAAATCGTCTTTTCCTTCTAAGCGTACGCTTCCCACGGGAAGCCATTTTCCCTCACCTTCGTCGAATCAAACGGCCGCCATCGATGGAAAATCATAATTTTCCTTTTCCATCACGAGATTTGCGTGGAACCAAACGGGCTGTTAGTGTGTAAAAAGAGAGCAAAGTTCTGAATCACTCATGGTTCGTCTTTTTATTGTCATAGTATAAAAGAATGGAGAATCGAGTTTTCAGGATAAGAGGACAAAAATATATGGTCGTTGCAGGCACTAGCTAGTGTGGAGAAATTATACGGATATGAAATATTTTAGGGAAGGTATTGCTTCTATCAACAAAAATTTGAAGTTTAGTTTACTATGCTGTGAAAAGTGTTCTCTACGTTTTGACCAATTGGTTCTGTCCGTTGATAGCGAAGAAAAGCAAATGGAGGATGCCAGTACTAAGCTTGGTAGCTTTGAGGATGTTGTGGCTATTATGGAAAAATAGAGATCACCTTGATGAGTTTGACTTTATTATAGAGACAGGAGCTAATTAGTAGGTGCTTCCTTTTTCTTTTTGTGTTAATCATGATCATTGCAATTTGGAATTTTAGGGGCAGGTAGTAGAACCTTCTATATCCTTAATAAAGATGTGGTTAAGGAAAATGAGATAGATATTCTCTGCGTGCTTGAGTCTAGAATCAGCGATAACCACATCGACAATACGATACATGGTCTTAGTTTCTCTCATTGGATCGAGATTGATGCTCTAGATTACTCTGGGGGAATTTGGCTTCTCTAGAATAATTGTGATTTCGAAATTGATTATATTACTTCAAGTATCCAATTATTGCATTGCCAAATTTATAACTTGAGACTCAATAGGAAGTTCTTTGCATCATTCGTCTATAGTGAAACGACCTATAGGAAGATGACTCATCTATGGCAAATTATTTTGGAGATTTTTGAGCATACAATTGGTAAATTGATTTTGATCGAGGATTTTAATGCTTATATATGGGCCCTATTGATAAGATATGAGGTGCTCCGGCTCACATTCTTTCTATGCAACAGTTTGATAATCGTATGTTTGAAGCTGATCTTATAGGGCTCAACGGCCTCCAAGTTCGGTTCACTTGGGAGCATGAAGGGCTTAGGGGAAAAGTAGACTGGGTCTTTTGCAATGTGTCTTGGGGTATTGCCTTTCCACGTACCCATGTGGCTCACAATCTAAAGTATAATTCTCACCGCAAGGGGTTATCATATCTTGTATTCCCAATGCTCATAACCCCCAGGCCCATGAGAGATTCCATTGTCAGTCAGCTTGGAGGCTAGAGTAAGATTTCCAACAAATTGTGGACAATGCTTGGAGGGAAAGACATTGGATTGATGGGGTTAAAAGCTTTCAGGATTATGCCACCTACTAGAAAACTCTTCGATGGGTAGCATTCCAAAGAGGAACAGAGAAATCCCAAAAAGGCTAAAGGGAAGTGAAACTAGTTAACAAATTGGTGCCTTGAATGGTGTCTATCGGTTGGGAATAAGCTTTAGAAGGAGTACAACAAGTTAATGATTTTCAAAAATCTAGATGTGAAAAGATAGAAGCAAAAGATCCTTGCTTCATGTGGTGATAATACAACTTGGATGTAGGACCTAGATGAATTGAAGGCCATGGTGAGTAGGTATTATAAGGATTTATGTACCAAAGACCTTAATGTCCCATCCGCCTTAAATTGGCCAAGTGAGTTTTTGCGCTTGCAAGACCCTCAACTCCTTTTTCATAAAGAAGTTAGTGAGGTTGAGATCAAGAACACGACCTTGTCTATGGGGGCTTTCCAAGCTCTTAGACCTGATGGGACTCAAGCCCATTTTTTCCAGGACCAATGGGATGTTGTTGGATCCAATATCTGTGATTTGGTTAAGTAAGCCTTTATGGACCTGTCCATTATTAAGGCTATTAACCAAACCAATATTGTTTTGATTCCCAAGGTAAATAATCCTACCATTCTGAAGAAATGAGAGCTATTCTCATATGTAATGTTAGCTTTAAGGTGGTGACAAAACTCTTAGCTTGCAAATTCAAAATCATCATGAATGAACTGGTGGGGCCTGACCAAAGCAGCTTCAACACAAATCTCAATCAAATTGTGATAATACAATCATCGTGTAAGAAGCCATTTATCTAATGAGATCAAAACTGAGGAGGAAAGGGTACATCGCGGTCCAGATGGATATGGAGAATGCGTATGATAAACTTAACTGGGGCTTCAGGATAACATGGTTCGTTTGATAATAGGATGTGTCAGTATAGCCACCATAAGGGTTATCTGAAAACGGGACGGAAGGGCCGGACTTCATACCATCCCTGAGGGATCTGCTTAGCTCCTACTTACTCGTTCTTTATATGGAGAAATTGGGCCACTTGATCAAGGTCGAGTGCATAAATGATAGATGGAAACCCTTCCGTTTGAAAACGATGGCCCTCTCCTTTCTTATCTTTTCCTTGTATATGACCTCCTTCTTTTTGCCCAAGCCTCCTTAAGATAGATGCACATTGTTAAGCAAGTTATGAACATATTTTGTGGGGTATCGAGCATAGGATTAACTTTTACAGCTCTAAAGCTTTCTTCTCCAATAATGTTAATATTGGAAGAGCTGCAACTTTAAGTCAGGTTTTTTGACCCAGGCAAATACCTTAGTGTTCCCATCATTCACTCACGTGTAGGTAAGGCAACTTTTGGCTAAATAACAAAGAAGGTTCGCTCAAGACTTTTGTCGTAGAAAGGGAAGCATCTAATTTGGCTCGCGGGTTGAGAGCGGGTTGCAGTCAACCAAAATGGGGATTGCAGTTAGGCAGCCTATTTTTTAAAGAATTATTTTTTAATTAAATTTTTTAAAATATTAAATCTTCATGTACCACACTACACATAATTTTATATACTTGTTTCAACATTTCAATTTTATTGTTAGTTATGTATCAAAAATGAATATTTTTAAAAAATCTTTAAGATTAAAATACATAAAATTAAATATATTATAATTGTTAAATAATATATAAAACTCTATTCTGAAGATTTTTTTGAGCCAATTAACTCCATAGTAATTATTTTTGTAAATATTTATATTTATTAAAATTTATAATATATATTAAAAAAATTTAAAAAATGGCGGGTTCACACCCCAGCCCGCCAAGATGGGGCTGCAC
>JANTPZ010103027.1:0-11877 GCA_025593235.1 Vachellia pachyceras
AAAATCAGGAAATTCGCCTCAATCATATATTGGGCAATAATTTTATTAATTACTATAAAATTAACTTTATTTTCATGTACCCTGAACTCAACTGATTGAGGTCTCCTAGCACCTCAAATAATATTTTCAACCAATTTACCTTTGAAATTCTCTAAACAGAGATCTAGGCCGCATTTTGACAATATATCAAATCTCAGTTAATCAGTGAGTTGTGCTCTGTCTTTTGGGCATCTGTGAATTTTTCTGATATTTTGGTCAACAGTTGACTTTTTTTACTTTGAATTTGTCAAATGACCAAAATGCCCTTACACTTCTCTTAATGACTAAAATGCCCTTACCATGTCCAACTTTTCGTAATTCTCATTTTACCCTTGACTTTTTTGCCCCTAGTATTTTGTGTATTGACCTTTAGGTCCTTCCCAGGAGGTCACCCATCTTACAATCATCCGTTAGGCCAGGTCTGACTTTGAGGTTTTTAGCCCATTGGCATAATCTTTTTTCGTACTTTCTATCTGTGGGTTCAAACTAAACTTTTGACTACTGGTTTGACCCCTTTTTATCCAATAACCATATTGTCCTTGCTCTTTATACTTAATGACATTTATGTCCCTGGCTTACATTCTTAGTAATTTCAAAGCCTTAGGACTAAATTGACTAGGTTCTCTTTGGTCCATTGACATCTTCTCTTTCTGTACTTTTATTTCTAGGCTTAACTTATCTCATAACTATCAATTTGGCCTCTATTTCAATTTACAAAAAAGGGGTGGATATTACAAAAACCACATGCACGGATTCATCAACTACACAAGTACATTTGTTGAAAACTCTAAATGCCTTACTTCTATTAGAATAGCCGAGAAATAAACCTTCATCAGATTTAGGATCGAATTTACCAAGGTTATCCTTATCATTGTTGTGGATGAAGCATTTGCTACCGAAAACATGCAGATGAGACAAGTTTGGCTTCCTTCCTTTGAATAGCTCATATGGTGTCTTGCCTAATGATGTTCTGATGTAGGCTCTATTGGATATGTAACATACAGTGCTAAGAACATATGCCCATAACACTTGAGACACCTTCTTCTCTATCAACATAGCTTGTGCCATGTTTGCAAGTACTAGGTTCTTTCTCTCCGCTACTCCATTTTGTTACGGGGCCCTTGGAGCTGAAAAGTTATGGTTGATCCCTTCATTCTCACTGTAGGCTGCAAAGTCTCCATTCTCGAACTCTCCTCCATAATATGTTTTAATAGAAACAATAGACATACCTTTCTCATTTTTGACCTTTTTGGCAAATATAGTGAATAATTCAAAGGTTTCACTCTTTGAGGGAAGAAATATAGTCCAGATAAATCTTGAAAAATCATCAACAATAACTAAAGTATAAAGGTTTCTACCTAAACTCTTAACTTTAGCTGGTCCCATTAAATCCATATGAAGTAGTTCAAGTGGCCTTTTTATTGAAATCTCTTCCTTTGATTTAAAGGATGATTTGGTTTGTTTGCCCATTTGACAATTCTGCCGGTTTGGTTGTGAAATAACCATTTCTATACCATAACTATTTTACCAAAATAATTAAATAACAAATAAGTATGTGGAAGCGATTTCCTTTAGTAAAGCACCCCGGATCATTACCACACGATCCGTCCACAAATTGTCACATAAAATTCAAATCGCTTGGTGCAAAATAATGAACCAACACCACAGTGCCCACATGTTCTCGCCGGCCATCTCAAAATGCAATGCATCATAATAATGGGCCCTATATGGCAATATAAATTTCATACCATACCAATATCAAAAAGAGTCTACAAGGCTTAATGACTATGCCTCTGGCTGCTTCCCTCGGCCTCTATCAAAATTAGAGGTATCGCCTGAAAAACATTATAATAACGGGATGAGACATTAAGTCTCAGCAACCGAAATCAATTTCTAACATATGCAGGATAGGAATGCAAGTCAGAGAAGCAGGTTTGTTAGTATAATAATAATTCAATAATATAATATCTATCAAAAGCAATTAACCCCCAATCCACCTGCTCCGCCTTATAACTTCTGGACGTGGTACAGTCTATCAGTGCTAATATACCTGGCCCACGGCTAGCTAGTCACTTCAAGAACACTGCCCTCTCCCATACCACCTGCAACAGGCCAAGGTAAGGAGGTGTCCACCCACACCAACTTAGCTTAAATCCGGGCCAAGGATTAGCAAAAGTTGAGAGGCACCATAATTCACCACTCTTCGTTCGTCCCGAAAATAACCCTACAATATAACACATAATATAAATGCACATCCATCATCCATATAGTCTCGATGTCATTTTCATATCGATCATCACAAATGTCACATCATCCTCATGTATAACAAAGCACACATACAGTTCAAAAGTACACTTGTTCACTGAAATAAATGTCATATATAAAAGTATGCATGATTTTCTAAATCACAATTTAACTTTTCTATAAAGAAAGTAAGGGTTAGAAAACACCTTACTGTCCACAACAAGCATATAAAAGAAATTAATCCCGGTTACCTCAACTCCAAGCTAAACCCAACTAGCCTTGAGAATTAAGCAACCACACAGCACAGTCACCAATTAATCTACATAGTAATGTAAATACGAATTTAATCCAAAAATTAAATAAATAATTACCAAACATTTTAACTCATATTCTAACCCCAAATATATATTTTATAATTAATTTAAATATTTTTTTAACTTCTTTAATTCATATAAACCTCAAATTAACATTACCATTCCTAATTTAAAGTTTAGGACTTTACGCTTAAAAAAATCGATAAATTCTAAATCACCAATTTTTTTAAAAAAATAAATTGTTTAAAATTTCGATAATGATTTCCATATTATTAATAAATAATTTTAAATCAATTTTTTAAGATAAAAATATCCACTATAAAGTTATTTGCAACCTATTTATAGCGAAGATTAATTATAAAGCAATATAATGGCAAAATAATAAATTTAAACCGATTAAAATATAAATTACATTTTCACTATACCAAATAATTTGTTTAAACAATTTTCATATCTTAAAATACCCAATAAAATTGATTTAGAAACATTTTATAATAACAGTTATTTATAAAATCACAAAATACAAAAATAACAAATCTAGACTGATCAAATCTATCTCTAAATCATCCGTCACATTTTTCTCCTTATCTTTATTTAGTTAAAATATCATATATATATATATATATCCAAAATATATCTCCTTGTAAACACAACTAAATTTCTAAAATACTCAAGATATCAAATAAATAGATACGACCTTATAGAACTTAGTTATAAAAATAGATCTACCATTTTATGGCCTTCTATAAATAAAAATCAGATCGGACAAAAATATAAATCCTAAAATATCCTCTAACAAATATAATATTACTACCAATAGAAAGAGAAAAATAATTAGAACAACTTTTATAAAAGGAGTTTAATGAAAAGAAAACATTTTACCTACCTAAATCATCCCAAAAGCATAATCTTGAAGCTGAAAACACCTCTCTAAGCTCTTCCATCTCTCTCCTCCCCCTCCCTCCTACGCCTCTCTCTCTCTCTCACCACACTCCCTCTCACTCTCACGCCTCAGCTCCCTCACGCCGGATGAAAAATGAAAGTGTGGGGGTATTTATAATACCCCCACTTGCTGTAACAGTTGGGGGCAATTAATGCCCCCAACAAACCTCATCCATTCCCATACCGTTAGACGGTATGGGATGGATAAAAATATTTTTTTTATTTTTTTATTTTTTTAAAGGAAAAATAACTTATTTTTCTTAATTTTTTTTAATTTTACTTTACTTATACTTCACACAATCACCATCACTTGTCTTTCCATTTTCCCTTTTCGTGTACTCTTCTCTTTGACTATTTTTTTTAAAAAAATTGGAATGTTACAGGTTGCCTCCAAAGCTTACTTTTCCTCCTTCTTTTGCTTTAAGGCTGACAAACTTATTTTTGTCACCTGTCATATGTCTTGAGCATTCACTATCGATATACTACTTACTTGACTTCAATAATCTGAGACAACCTGCAAAAGGATCATTTAATTGTCTTAGGTACCCAAGTCTTATTGGGTCCTTTTAGGTTAGCACTTGGCACCTTTGGAACATAAGTTCCCTTAGGTACCCACTTATAAGTTCCTAAGGCTTTCTTCTTCCTAAAATAACATGATGTTGTTCTATGCCCCTTTTTGTTAAAATAACTACAGAATAAAAATGGTTCAGATGCACGCACAAATCTTTGAAAAAACTTTAGATAACTTTTGTTGCCATTTTTCTTCCCTCCCTTTTGAAAGTCTTTTATTGGATCATAACCTATTTCACTTCTATCATTTGTACCTCTTTGGTTTTTCAGAATCACATGTAACATCTCATTGCCCTTTATGAATTTTTCAAGAGATTTTGTTAATATGTCATTTTCAGTTTCCAAAATTCCACATTTAGAATAAACAGGAGAGTTGCAGTATCAACAAATGGTTTTCAATTGGTTTTTCAAGTTCTCTAACCTTCTTTCTAAGAAACGACAATTCCTTAGCAAATTTCAACAATTCAACATGCATTTCATCATAATAAGCTCACAATTCATCATAGCTATGTTCAGTATCATTTACCTCCTCTGTGTCTAAGTCTTCCTGAGCTACGAGATAGAGGTTAGCTTCTTCTTCTGCATCACTTTCTTCATTCGATGAGCTGTCTCCCCAAATTCCTGACATGTACACCTTCTTCTTTTTGAAGGATTTGAATTTCTTTTTCTCCTTCTCCTTTTCTTTGTTGGCAAATTATGGGCAATCAGCTTATTGCACTCAAAGCAAACGACCTTGCTAGAACCTCCTTTCTGTGGTCTTCGGAAGCTTTGGTCTCTTCTGTTCATTCATCTGAATTTACGGATAACCATTACCAATTCTTTATCTTCTACATCTTCTTCCTCATTTTCCTCTATTTCAGAGCTCTCTTTCCTTTTCTTTATCCATGAATCCTTCTTGCCATTGTAACATATTATGACTATGAAATATGGCAGATGGACGTCAAGACAGCTTTCCTTAATGGAAAGCTACTTGAGGATGTGTCCATGACACAGCCTGAAGGTTTTGTGGTTTAAAAGACTCTGGTAAGGTATGTAAGCTTCAACGGTCCATTTATGGATTGAAGCAAGCATCACGGAGTTGGAATCATTGTTTTGATGAAGTAGTTAAAGAGTTTGGCTTCATTCAAAACATGGATGAACCTTGTGTTTACAAGAAAGTCAGTGAGAGCACAGTTGTATTCCTGGTGCTTTATGTTGATGACATCCTACTCATTGGGAATGACATTCCTACCTTGCAGAGTGTCAAGTCTTGGATAGGAAAGTCATTTTCAATGAAAGACTTGGGCGAAGCCACTTACATCCTAGGGATTAGGATCTATAGAGATAGATCCAAGAGGCTTATAGGCTTAAGTCAGAGTACATATATAGACAAAATACTGCATAGGTTTAGTATGCAGGATTTAAAGAGAGGGTACATACCCATGTCTCATGGCACCCTTCTCTCAAAGGATCTATGTCCAAAAACAACGGATCAGAGAGATTGCATGATTAAAAGATTCCATATGCCTCGGCTATTGGATCGATTATGTATGCCATGTTATGTACTCGACCGAATGTCTCATTCGCCTTGAGTATGACCAGTAGGTACCAGAAAGATCCAGGTGAGGGTCACTGGACTGCCGTAAAGAATATCCTTAAGTACTTGAGATGGACTAAGGACTTATTCTTGGTATATGGTGGTTTGGATGATGAGCTCTGTGTAAATGATTACACAGATGCAAGTTTTCAAACTGACCAAGATGACTCTAGATCGCAGTCAGGATTTTTATTCCTGTTGAATGGTGGCACAGTAAGCTGGAAGAGCTCTAAGCAAAGTACAGTAGCTGAGTTTGCAACAGAATCCGAGTATATAGCATCATCAGATGCAGCAAAAGAAGCCGTTTGGATTAGAAAGTTCATTACTGAACTCCGGGTGGTTCTTGCCATCTCAAATCCAATATATTTGTTTTGTGACAACAGCGGTGCTATTGCTCAGACCAAGGAGCCCAGGTCACATCAAAGGACCAAACATATACTCAGGCATTTTCACCTTATCAGAGAAATTAATGATAGAGGTGACATCAAAATATGCAAAGTTCCTGGAGAAGATAATGTCGCTGATCCTCTTACCAAGCTGCTTGCACAAGCAAAACATGAGGGTCATGATTGTACCTAGGCAAGTGGGAGGATGTTGGAAATTGTGCCCTAGGGCCAATCACTGTACTTCGCACATTATTTATTTTAATGAATTTTCTCCATATAATTATCATAAACTTTGCTTGTTTATTATGATAATTGCATCCATAGGCAAATTATGAATATTGTCCTAAATGTCCCTGGTCAGTTATCTATGTGGGAACAAAGATAAAATAAGACCAATATAACTTTGATAAGGTATGAAGATACAAGTCAAAGTCATAGGCACTTGTAAGAGTACAAAGTGATAGACCGACCCACTATGAGAAAGCTACATGGATTAAGTCATTAGCTTATCTCATATGTAATTACGTCACAATGCCCTTTGACCAAAGATCATCATGGATTCCTGCATGAAAGTCACTAAGCTTTGACCTAGTCAGAAGTCACCTTTGACCGGGTGATGATAAAGGCTATAATCGGGCTTAAGGGTTTTCATGTGGAGGAATGTGAGTGATCAAGATGGGATTTGTCCCTCACATTAGTTGAGAGATATTACTGGGCCCCTCGATGAGTGAATCTGAGAAATGTATGGTCATACTGTAACGAAAAGGGTTTTTCGTTGCTTTGATCAGACTACTCAGGGATCGAGAAAGTAATGGTCGGGAATAGGAAGAAAACGTCATACATGCCTCATCCTTGACCGAGCTATCGCGTGACAAAAGGGACGTGATGTGGTTGCATAAAAGGTTACGTCATGTTAACGATCCCCGTATGATTTGGGTAGTCGTAATGTCTTGCTAGAGACCGTTTGCGACTTGTGGGCTTATGGTGAGATTAGCCCACTGCCAACTTTATATGGGCCTATAGGGTCGCACGCAAGAACAGCCCAACATAAGCTTTATTTCTGGGGTTTATTCTTATTTTAAATATATATGTATATATATATATGTTGAAATTCGAAATTGCACAATATTATATAAATAATATTTGGTGTGTTAGTTTAATTTATTTGATAAATTAAATAACTAGCATTAATTTAATTTATAAAGTAAATTAAATCTATTGGCTCGTTATTTGGATTAATTAAATGGATATGATTTGATCAAACCAATTTAATCCAAATTAAGATTGCAAAATTCGAATTTCACATTTTGAATTTCAAATTTCGAATTTCAAGATTAGATCTAGAATATCTTTTGAAATCCGAATTTCAAGATTAGATCTAGAATATCCTTTTGAAATTAAAATTCGAATTTTTCAATATTAATAAAATATTAATCATTGATTATGATGCACTCTATGAGATTTATAAATATAAGTGCTCGTGAACAGAAGGGGCATCACATTCTGTATTTGAATTCGTTCTTGAGCCACGAAACCCTAGAGAGAGAGAGTGAAAACAAAGAGGTGCTAGCACGCTACTATTGTTGGAGACTGCTCGTGTTAGTGATGGGAAACGGGTTGGCCCGCCGGCCCTCGGGTCAGCCCGCTTTTAAATGGCAGCCCGAGCTTGTTTAGGCCCACTTTTTTTTAATTTTTAAATTTTATTTTTTATTATTATATTATTGAAATTTTATTTTAAAAAATAAACAAAAATTTACATAAAATTTAACAAGTCTATTTGATTTTTCGGAAGAAAAATACAGTACATTTCTAAAAAAAATATAATCAACAATTTTACAATATAAAAACATAATATATAATCAACAATCTCCAAAGTAAGTATGCATTTAAGATGAATAATAAGGTTTAAAATAATATTTGAAGCTATTAAAACATTATCATCTTCCTATTAAAACTATAAAAGGTTTAATTTTTTAAAAAAATTAAAAAATAAAAAAGCGGGCTGGCCCGCAGCCCGTTTGGCCCGTTTTCATGCAGGCTGCCAAAATGGCAGCCCGGCCCGCCCTTAGCCCGCGGGTTGGCAGGCTCACCCCGCGGGCTGAGCCTATTTCCCAGCACTAGTTCGCGTGGATACCGGTAGAGGGAGGCGATTGAAAGAACGTCGGCTCCTCGTGATCGAACCAAGAACGAGGAAGGTTATGGAATCTGAAGAAATCCAGACGCATAGGAAGGGACAACTTCGAAATGCAAAAAGAAAAGGTACTCCTTCATCTCCTCGATCTAAACACCTTTGACAGATCCGTATTTGGGATTAGAAATTTTTAAATTCCGCTGCTTGTACATCCTAATCCCAACAAAGAGACATACTTTGATACCAAATATTAGTATAGGATTTGACCAAGAGAGGGTGGATTGGTTACTATTAAAAATTAAAAACGAAATTGTAGAAATAAAACAATGTCACCGAGTAAGGTAGAGTGGAGAATAAAAATGAGCAATTTATCCTAGTTCGGTCCACCTGACCTACGTCTAGTCCCCAGAGCACCTCTGAGATTTCCAATCCACTATCCAACAACAAACAAGGCGCACAGGGCCTTTACAATAGGAGGCTTACTCCCCTTTACAACACGCACTAAAACAAAGTCTCTCGCACTCTATTTTTCAACTCAACCTCAACCCAACAGATTCAAGGTCCCAACCTTGAATATCTCACTAGAATACAACAACATTTGACAAGTTAAACTCTCTTGATAGAGTAGATAGTCAAATACTGAAGCTCACACAATTTTAATCAACAAAATGACATACGCGTAAATGTAGAGAATAATAGTGTATACAGTTCGTTTATCGTCATTTTTTGTCTTTAAGACTTCTCCATTTATAGTTGAGGCAACATTCATTAGTCGTTACTTTAAAGTTGAATAGCCGTTAGAGAGAAGCTCGTATCCGTTACTCACAAAAGCTTCATTTGTTCATCTGTCATAAATTCTTCATTCAATGTTTGCTCAACTATCGCATCAGAAGACATTAATGCTCAGATTTATTTCTGGGATGACTGAGCTATTTAATGAAAGAGCTTACTCGAGTTCTATGAAACTTCTGGTCAGAACTTCCAGTTCTCAATTCATGTTTTGGGAAACAGTTGTGGAACTCAAGTTCTAAAATCCTGGACCTCGAGTTTTGTGAAACTTGAATTCAAAACTTCCATTTTTTATTGCCAATTCGGTGAAACTCAAGTTCTTTGAAATTGGAACTTGAGTTCTATAATGTGATGAGAAAACTTGAAGCTAAAACCTCAAGTTTTGACTTCCAGTTTTATACGCACGTTATGGAACTTCAAGTTTTGAAAACTTAGGACTCAAGTTTTTGAACTTGATCATAAAACTTGTTTTCCAAAACTTCCAGTTTTGAAAAACAATTATAGGACTTGAGTTTGCAAAACCTGAGACTCGAGTTTCAAAAATCTTCTGACAGATTCAACACAATTACAAAATCATTAAACCAGATTCTAAATCTACCACATTTTGGGGTTTTTGTTATCATCAAAACAAGGCATCAACAACATGATGCAATTGGAATTAACAACAAGTCATAAACTTTGCATTATAACACTTAAAAATCTCCTAAAACCTCTCTTTAACCTTAAGGGCTATAAAACCCTTAACTTTACAAAACTTGATTCTAATGCTTCCAAAATCAAACTCTCACTTATAACCTACAAAATTTTGCCTTCTAAACTCAATGGAAGCATCAAAATCATCAAAATCGCACTCCTTCCCCTTGATACAGGTCTAGCCGACAATCACAAAAAATAGGAATAAAGTGATTTTTCAACTTCCGTTGTATGCAATTGCATAATCTTGATCTTTACCTCTTTCCATGCATTATTTAACATCAAAACATCCTTCTCCCATCACTTGGAAAATTGGACAGCACCTCCCCTAAGGTTCTTGATTTTCCAAAATTCATACAACCAATGAAAGAAGTGAATTGCCACTAACTATTTCATCAAAATCCCACTCCTTAACATTTTTCACTCACCAAAACCTAATTTTCTAGCAAGCAAAAGAGAGCCACAATAAAAAATCTAAACCGCCATAAAGGTAGAGGAAGCTATAAGGATAAACAATATGCTAATGGTTACAAGATAACCCAACTTACCTTGGAGTTATTGGAATTTTTTCTCCTCTTCCTTGGTTGAAAATGGCGTCCTCTTTCTCTTGTTTTTTAGCTGGAAAAGTTGTCCACAATGGTGAGGAAGATGAGACAAAATGCCTCTTTAATCACATTTTGGGCCTCTATGAATTTTTTTGATATTTTAATCAGACTTTGACCAAGTTAACCTTTAACTTTGGGTCCTTCCATAAGATCACCCATCATGTCATTTCTTCAAGTCAAGCACGCTTAACTGCGAAGTTCTAATGGAATTCAGTTTCTTATGGCTATGTTGACCGTGATCTTTCCGGTCTATTACCTTCCTCTTTTTCTGTACTACTTATCTATGTACCTTAGGGTTAGGCTATAATTATGAGTTAAGAAAGAAAGAGAAAGAGAAAGCTATAGATATTACATGAACTCATCAAGTATCAAAAGAAAAGATTAAAGGGTAAGTTAAATAAAGAGTAAAGAAATGCTGGGGATAGCATAAAGTCGGCAATGAGTAAGCTGACAAGATGGGACATCCATTAAGAATTTGAGGTAAAAAGTAAGGTTTCCTTATAATTTCATTATTGATAAGTAATGATCAGTCAAGAAGTTAGCTAAAGAAGAAGCTAATATGGTCCTGAGATAGTGATAAAATGGCTAAGAGACAGAATAGAGCTGATAAATATGTTAAGTAGCTCAAAGCCAGCAAATAAGATATGTCGATGAGAAAAGATGATCATTTGAGCATGAAGTTGGAGATAATGTATTTTTGAGAATATCTCCAATATGAGAAAATGGTCAATTTATGAAATTAAAGAAGCTCATTTAGAGAGCCATTTTGAATTCTCTCTAGAGACGGACCGGTAGATTACCGTTTAGCTTTACCCCCAAATCTAAGTTGAATATGTAATGCCTTCATGTTTCCCAGCCCAAAAGGTATAATCTAGACCTAATTCATGTGGCAGAATTTGATCTCTAAAAGGGGCCTAGCAAGGGAAAAGGCTTAAGGAAGTTAAGAGAGAAACAGAAACAAAGATAAAAACAAAGTGTTTATAATTATTTGAGTAAGACATGCAAATTTCGAGGATGAAATTTATTTTAAGAGGGGGAGAAATGTAATATCCTCATTTTTCGATAATTAAGGATAAGAACTGAATGAAGGGCTACAAAGTGTTCAAGTGTCCGAAGAATGAATAGAAGCATAAGAGATGCCAAAGGTGCCATTTTGCAAGCAAATAAAACGTAAGGGCAAAATGGTCCTCTTTTCTGTATTACATATCTCTGTACCATAACTCAACCCACAACTACCGGTTTTGGCCTTGATTTCAAATTACAATAAAACACGGATATCACACAAACTCATTCAAATGAATGAAAACTTCATTCGAATGAAAAATTGTTTTGCAGAGTAATATTGCATAAACTCATTCGAATATGTCAAAGGAGCTTTGGTGTCTCTAAGTGATTAGCTAGCAATTTAATTCACAAAGAACCAGGAGCAAGCAGTTTAGATCTGAATCAAAAGCAAATATAATTTAAACTAATGTTTATTTGAATTTTCTTGTTTTCTTCAATTGCAACACAACAAGCTGAGATATGTGAATGAACCAATGTTAAAATTTTGGTTCCAGAGAATTGGAAATTCTGTCTTCCTAGCACC
>JANTPZ010103030.1:0-11673 GCA_025593235.1 Vachellia pachyceras
TTTTTTTGTGCATTGAAAAAAAAAATGTAAAGCTTTCATCACAAATAGCTTGATGTTGATGGCACAGATTGGGGGAACTAATTTTGAGGTGTTACGAAATGGAGGGGACACGTATGCTAAAACTCTTTCCTGGGGGGGGGGCAAGGAGGTAATTAGACAGAAAGGGGGCGCGCGTGATTTTTCCGTTCAGCGGTGCGGCGCAGAGAGAGATGGGGAAATCGAGAGAGAAGGGTTGGGGGGAGGACGAAAACGAAAAGTGCCGATGGGACACGTGTCAGGGGGAGAGTGGGTGATGGACGGTAGCCGGTTACGTATGAGAGCAGGGGTACATATGTTTTTGGCCTTTTCCGGGAACGCCCACAGCTTTGAGGCCTCACGCCTTCCCAATTTCCCCTCCAATCTATGGCCGTTTTCAACGTTGTTCAGCTCTTCAGTTGCCCATTCAATAATACTTTTTTTTTTTTTACAACGAGGTAATATTTTTCGTATATTTACTTCGATTTATGTTAAAACATTTCTTCACCGAGTCCCAAAACAAACCATCGATATCCAAGTAAGCACTATTTTACGTTGCTATGTTTGAATTTTAATACTTATATTATTATATTCTTATTTATAAACAAAATAATGTTTTTACCTATGGACTAAACTTACAACCAATATTGGACACTTTAATTATCCAATTCGCGAATGAAAATATGACACGTGGATCTTTTAACACATACGTGTATAACGTCTGGTTACCATCAGTCTCTGTTTTCAATTACTTGCAATATGTGGCTACTTTGACTGAACTTGTTGTATGGGGCTCTACGATCCACTTTATGCCCTATTTCCGAACTCTTCTACGATGCACCAGGAATTGGAAGCGACATAAATGAACTTGAGCATGTCGAACTCTTCTGCTATGGACAAACATTCAAGGACGAACATATCAACCAAGAGCACGGAAGGAGGTGAGCCATGTTTGAAAGCAGATAAGGAAGAGCGCCTTTTGTTTCACGCATGACGACACAGAGGTATTCGACGACGACCGCTTCATCTTCGAGGCTAGAGAGGTTAGGGGATTAGATTTCGAGAAAGTCACAAAAGTGGCTAGAGGAGATGGCTAATTTCATAGTGTGGGATTCGGCTTCAAGGCATGAGACGCTATGCACGTATGTGTTAAAATATCCACATGTCATATTTTCATTAGTGAACTGGATAATTTAAATATTCAGTACTGGAGGTAAGTTTAGTTATTTACCTATTTTATGTTTATACTGTCTCTTTTCTTCACCCATTTTCTTTTCATTTTTTCCACACGCTCTCTTTTTTCATTCACCATTTTAATTAATAAGGGTTTGCTTAAAAAATAAATGTTATACTTCATATACATTTATTACTTTTAACTAATTTTAACCGTCGGTAGTTGTGGCATGTAAAGACGACGGAGGGGGTTTGATATTTTACTTAATTTCGGGTTTTTAAAAATAAAGGAGCATGAGGGAAGCCCAGCTCGATTAGCGTGAGGCCGTACTGAATTAGTTTGGGGTTACTGAGATGAATGGGCCCTATCAGCCTATTTGGCATTAATCAACTTTTGGGATATGGTCCAAGAAAAATGACTACGTCTCAGCTTAACCAAGGTCAGGGGTTCGAACCCTGCCTTGGGCATGCAGCAGCTTCCCAGGGCTAGCTGTCCCTCCCATCGAGGAGCCCGCACAAATCAGCGAGGGGATTAGTCACTGCTGCCGGCGGTGGATACCCTGGGTAATACCCTTACCTAAAAAAAAATGACTACGTCTCAAGTTATCCAAAATTCCAAATATGAGAGTTTTCCCATTGGAATTGGGTCTACCAGAATATGCTACATTCTCGTAACCTGATGATTATTAAAGGGAAACAAAAAGTTGATTTTTTAGAAGAAAATTAGCTCATGCACCACTACCTAACAATAAAAAACATAGCTTGTTAAAATAAACTAGAAGCAGATTATTTTCAACACATCTTCACCTTTACAGTTTACATCCCAACAACTGGTAACAACAACTCTTATATTTAATCAACCAAAATAGTAAAAAAAAAATTTCCCCTCCAATGATCCTCTTACTGTTAGAATTAAGTTTTATTTTTGAATATGGTTGACTGTCAATTTTACAACACAAAAATGATGTGTGTGTGAATGTTGCTCTTTGCTGATTGCGAGTGACATTCTTTATTGTATTCATCAACCAACCAAGTCAAAAATTCGGCAAAAAAGTGGCTTCATTTGCTTTTAGGATCCCTCTTGTGGTGCACTCGGCCTACTTCCCTTGGACATCATCGATTCAACCTCTCAAACTTTTCCCATCAGTTCCTCTTTATATATATATTCTCAATCTCCAATACTCCATTTTTATATCTTAGACTCTCGCACTAGTTGTAATTCAGCTGCTTTATTCTTCTTCTCCTTCATTTCTCTGATAAAACCATGGCCTCCTCTGTTTTTTATCCTCCCTTGGGCTCCCTCTCCTTCAACTCTTGTTTCACATCCACCACATATCGTCCAATTAATGGCCTTTTCTACTTCTGTAAGCCAATCTCATTCCACTGCAGTACTGTTGAACCCATCAAATATGATTAAGGATATAACATTATGAGTACCTTAATGATTCAATGGCTAAATTGGAGGATGCTATATACTATATTGTAATGGATCCTAAAAGTGGGAACTCATTGTTTCTTATAATATTTGCAGGGTAGTTCCATGTTTGGAGGACCAAGACTTGTAACTAAGGTTCAGTTGCTTATGGCAACAACCAGAACGTTCTCTCTTCTCTGGCCGTTTTGCAACTAAAATCTCATGCTCCACTGTAAATTTTTCTTAAGCCAAATCAATCAAATGTTCATCTCATGAAAGTAAAATGTATTCGCTTTTAAATCGGTTTTATAATATTTGCCAAGGTGCAGGCTCAACCAGAAACTCTGCAAATTGTCCAAAGCACTATTGCAAAGCAACTTTCTCTTGATGAAAGCACTGTGACTGACCAAACTAAATTTGCCAATCTGGGTGCTGATTCTCTTGACACTGTGAGGCCTCTTCAATCATCATATTTTCCTACATGCAGCTAAGTCCTTTCTGATTAATTTGTTTTTGTTTGCATTGTGTATTATTCAATGCAGGTTGAAGTTATGACGGCTTTAGAAGTATGGGATTTCCATGGAAGAATGAGGAGCTGAGAATATTTCCACCGTTCAAGATGCTGCTGATCTGATTGAGAAGGTGATGGCTCAATCCTGAAAAAACCATGAAGACTCATTCTCATAAGATTTAAAGTCGAGTCTTAAGTTTTGCCACCCCAAACCAGTTGATATTTTTTTGTTTTTTACAGAAGCAACAATGATGCTCGCTTTAGCTTTCAGTGGATTATTACCATTTTTCATCTATAATTTACTCTGTAGTTATTTGATTTTACCCTCTTAAAATATAATTGCTGTCAGGAAGAATTTAAGCCCTTTGGCCCCACTAAACTGTATTGATGTTAACAGACCAAATCAATGCATACGGCCATATATTCGTACGAAGATATTCCATAGAAATTATTTACAGAACCTCCTCATGTTTAACGTCACAGCTCGAATGAGATAAGCTTGGGCCATAAAAGAAAAATGGGGTAGTAATTTTCAATGCGGAGTAAACTGTATAGTAAAGTTCAAGAGATCTATCATCTAGAATTAGAAGTGATCCGTTCATATATTCAAAATCAAAATCCAGTACAGAGGGACAAAAGGAAGCAAGACGAGGTTAAAAAAAGAAAAGGTTATGTACAAACAGAGAAATGAAAGATAAAAAGTAGTCTAACTCGGTAAGTCCTGCTTTCTTCTTCTCCCCCCCCCCCCCCCAAAAAAAAAACTCCATTCTAAGAATCTCATGAAGCTCTGAATTTCCCTGCAATTACGATCTGCATATGATCCGTATTATTATTTCCAGCCAAAAGTTGTATTTGGGTTTGTGTCACTCTCTGCGTACACACACACACATATAGACGCGTTAAAGAAGTATCCCTCTGCTTAATTATGTTCATCAGAGCAAAATATTTCACATCCGTCGTCTTTCTCTCTGTCTCTCAACGATCCAAAGCACTTACCATTACCCTGTAAGCGTCAACATGATAGAGCAGAGTTAAGAAACAGAGGGACAAGGACATGAGTGTCATTTCAATTTTCAACAGTACATGAAGATGACAAACCAATAAAACTCGGTCGGAGTCGTAGTCACCGCGCGCACTGGTGACTGAACTGAAGATTGCCCTCCGGCGAATTTCTCGAAATCCCTGGCCGGCGTCCTCGCTACATGCAAATTCCCAAACCCATCAAATGCGTAAACTCATAAGAGGCAACTAACAAAGACATAAACAGAAACGGGCTTAGATCAGGAAATGTATTACAGGTCAAAAGATCCGAATCGGAGGGGAAGCCTCGGAAATCGGAGTTGGGGCGTATAGTGGTGACGATCGGAGTGACGGGAGGGGGAGAAGAATCGAACTTGCGGAGCTTACTGAGGCCGGTGTCGGGTGTGGGTCCGGCAAGAGTTTTGTCCCAGAGCTTGTGCAGAAAACCCATGATTCGTTTCTCACTTCTCAGAAAAAGCAACTCAACGATGGAGAGAATCAGAGTTTTCAGGAATCTGGATGCCAATGGCTGGTTACTCTGTCTTCTGGGGGCTGCAAAGGATTAAGGAGACGAGAAAGTTCGGTTTGGGTCAACGATGTTAGAACAAAGCTAATATCATAAATAATTTATACATCATTAAACGAGCTTTCTAATAACACAAACACCAACAAAGGTTTATTGCCTCTGACCATTATTTTATCCTTTTTTTTTAATTCAAGATTAATAATAGAAAAGGATTATCTGTAGAATAGATAAAGTGTTAGAATATAACTCACAGTAAAATTCATAAGGGCCTTGTTTGGTAACAAGGTGCTTATACCCATAAGCACGTTCAACAGTGTTTTTCTACAAAACGAGACAATCTCATCCACAGATTTGCCTCGGCTTGTGTGAATAAGCCCATAAGTACTTCTCCACCGCTTTGCCAAACGGACCCAAGGTGTGATAGATCTCTCCTACGTGGAGAAAAGATACAATGATGACAACTGAAGAATAGCTGTTTTTCCACAAGCCCATAAGTACAATGATTGTCTCGTTTTTCCACAAAACGAGACAATGTGCTTGTTTGGCAACTCTTAAATTATACCCACAAGTACGTTCAACAGTGTTTTTCCCCAAAACGAGACAATCTCCTCCACATATTTGCCTCGACTTGTGTGAATAAGCCCATAAGTACTTCTCCACCACTTTACCAAACGGACACAATCTCATCCACAGATTTGCCTCGGCTTGTGTGAATAAACCCATAAGTACTTCTCCACCGCTTTGCCAAACGGACCCAAGGTGTGATAGATCTCTCCTACGTGGAGAAAAGATACAATGATGACAACTGAAGAATAGCTGTTTTTCCACAAGCCCATAAGTACAATGATTGTCTCGTTTTTCCACAAAACGAGACAATGTGCTTGTTTGGCAACTCTTAAATTATACCCACAAGTACGTTCAACAGTGTTTTTCCCCAAAACGAGACAATCTCCTCCACATATTTGCCTCGACTTGTGTGAATAAGCCCATAAGTACTTCTCCACCACTTTACCAAACGGACACAATCTCATCCACAGATTTGCCTCGGCTTGTGTGAATAAACCCATAAGTACTTCTCCACCGCTTTGCCAAACGGACCCAAGGTGTGATAGATCTCTCCTACGTGGAGAAAAGATACAATGATGACAACTGAAGAATAGCTGTAACCAGTCAAAAACCTCAAAAATAATTGGGATTTTCTCTACAATTGAAGAGCTTATTTGGATGTAAGGTTGAAAATAGCTTTTACAGATTTCGAGGTAAAACCTAGATTTTGGAAAATAGCTTTTACAGATTTTGAGGTAAAACCTAGATTTTAAAAAGTGATTTATGTTCGGGAAGTTATTAACTTTTACGAATTCCGAGACAAAAAAGTGGGTAGAAAAAAAAAGTAGGAAAGAGAAAGAAAGAAAAAGTAGGAAAAAGGAAAGATAAAAAAGTAGGAAAGAGAAAACCTAGGTTTCAAACTGAGGTTTTATAACCAAAATAACTTTTGGAAAAAAATTTTATTTGGACAAAATCTCGGTTTTAAAGTAAAACATAGGTTTTGAAACCAAACCTAGATTCTAGAATTGGTTGCCAAACAAGCCCTTAATTTGTTACCCCCACCATCAAATAGCACTCTTTTATAAAGTTGGCTAGGATTTACCTATCCAGGCTCAAGACCTAAAAGACTACGAGCCACGTGATATTTTATTAAGTCCCTAATCAATATCTATATTAATTATATTTATTATAATAAAATATCCCACATTTTTTCATTTGATACGTTTACCATATGTCAATTGCCAAGTCCAGATAATGGGTCCGTTTGGTAAAGTGGTAGAGAAGTACTTATGGGCTTATTCACACAAGTCGAGGCAAATATGTGGAGGAGATTGTCTCGTTTTACGAAAAAGCACTGTTGAACGTGCTTATGACTACAAGCCAAATGTTGCCAAACAAACACAATATAAGGCTATGCCGTGAGAATCATGTCTACAAGTCCTCTTAAGCATTATCTTCCATGTATCACATACAACACCATTACTTAATGGGTGTAACTTTCTGAATAAACTCATGTTTATTAGCTCCCATCTTTGATATTTATCATCTCATTGACTTGAATGTATACAATCACGGTGGAGATAATAAATCGTAACCCTAATTTTATTGCACCACGTACCTTAACTATATGAATGGATGCAAAAATGCACATCTTAGGCACATGCAATGTAAAATGTTCCGGTTTCAGTCCCTTAGTCAAAGGATCAACCATCATACCCTTAGTAATGGCTTGTTCAATAGAAACTTGACAACCGCCAGGTTTGTTACTTTTACCATCAAAGAGCACCATTTTATAGAGTTGACTATGGTTTACCCTATTTTAACTCAAGGCTACACACTCATAATATTTTATTAATTCCCTAACCAATATTTATAATAATTATATATGTTATAATAAAATATCTCACAAATGACTCCAAATATAAACATCTATAATATAAGTGCACTTAAATCCCCAAACAAAACATACTCCCCCCCTTTACATAATTCTTTATGATGTTAATCAGGTTGAAAAGGGTAGCTTATACCGCTATCATCAATGTTGTTAATAAGAAAATCTTTAGGCTAGTTATCCAGGAACTTGTTCAGAAATACTGTAATGAAAGGAATATAAGAGCTTATTACCAGGTATTTGACCAAATAGAATCGTCTAATTCTTATAGAACCTATCACTAAAACACCCATACGGTGAATAGGGTTAAGACGGACCACAAGGGTTTTCATGAGAAGGGAAATGAAAACTATTAGCCCAATAATTGATTACCTAAAAATGAAAAAAGAATATTCGTCTTTATGTTAAATAGGATGCATTGAACTTATAATTCATTAGATACTTTTTTATGAATGTCGACTAAGTTCCTAGTTGTTCAATCATTTATCATTCACAGGCATAATATCAAACAAGTTTTGACAAGACTTGTTAATGATAAGTAAAAGTGCAATATTTAATTGAAAGTTATTCATTTACAAGTTTTTTAGATTTTTTGAGATATTATTTCTTTATTTGTAATCCAATTGCAATTCTCCTATATAGTACTACGTCCTCCTTGTTACTAGAGTCAATTGACTTTTTTAGAGATTAAGGAAACTAATTATAACATAATTATATAAATAGCTTTCACAAAATTCATAATTCAAAATTAACATGTAGAAATGTCAAAATAGTGATTAGATTAAAGGATTATTAATCCTTTTGCTTTTTATGACCCTGGCTCCTGCAACTGCTACCTCCTCCTCTCTTTCTCCTTTTTCCTTCTTCATATCTTGAGGCTGCTCCATTTGTCTTCACATCCAAATGATAAACGATTAAGCAGAAGAACTTTATTATGAATAATTATGGAAGAAAGTGAAAAGGAAAAAAGAAATACACCTCATTTGTATACAATTAGCTGGACAGTAGATGAAATATACATGTAATGTAAAAGCCAGAACATAAAAATCTTCGATAGATACAACCCTTAGCTTTGTGTAGGGATGCGAATTGCAGGACCCCAGTCCGTCAAAGTTGGCAGGCTCGGGTTGATAAAAGTTAGCTTGTCACCCTAACCCACGAGTTATACGGGTTGAGCCCGCAGGTTCAATAATTTTAGAAAATTATTAAACACTTATTAATAACGTTGTAAAGAGAGTAACATAAATATGTAATTTTATAGAAAAAACTAGGTAAAAAAAGAAAAAAAAAGTTGGCGGATTGCAGGTTAAAATTTTTCAACCCGCCAATTACCAACCCTAGCTTTGTGTGCGTTTTAAGGTGGTGTTTGGCTACCTCAAAACTATATCAGCTCTTGCGTTTATCAAAAGCCAATTTTATTCACCCAAAACCCATGTATTACGAAGCTAATGTCCTCATCATTTGGAAATCTAATGTATAAACGGAAAACCTTGAAGAGAGAACACGTAATGCAATATAAGATGATGCAATAATTAAAGACTCTCAAAAGATTGCCATGTATTTAGTTAGGTAAACCACGTAATTTAGGAAAACCTTGAAGGGAAGGCATATATGAACATAGACTGACCTGGAAACAGAAGTTATTGGAGGCATGATGATCAAAGTGAAAAGATTCCTTGGAGCTTCCAACAATGTTGTTGATATCAAAGTCATAGAAAGAATTACGAGTTGCTTTGAAACTCACGTACGACGAAGACGAAGAAGAAGAAGAATTAATATGATCAGCTTCAAACATTTGTTCCAACAGCTTCTGCAACTCCTCCATGCTCTCCTCCCCACCATTCCCCTGCTGTGTCAATGATCAGCGCGCAATATTAACTATAAAACTTCTTAACTAAACAACCAAACCCTTGTAACTGATAACTTTTATTGGGGACAATTTTGATATTTCACAAGAAATAACTCCTGTCAATTCATTTCATTAATTTACACAAAGCTGTGGGGCTAAAATACATATTTAGTCTTTAAAGTTTTTATCAAGTTTCAGTTTGACTTTTTAAGTTTAAAAAATACATTTTTAGTCATTTCGTCTTAACAACATTAGTTTCATTTAATGAAAAATGATAACCCATCTAATTTAAGCGATGATTCTACAATTAATTAATCACACAAAATGGTTAAATTTTAAAATATAAAAATGATGATATTGAGTACTTGAAATTTAAACATATTCTATTATCATTTTGTTGAATCACCATTTACATTACATGAACCATTATTTTCCGTTAAATAAAATTAACAATATTAAGATTTAATAACTAAAAGTATACTTTTTAAATTTAAGGAATCAAATTGAAACTTGATGTGAACTTAAATTATTAAATCTATTACTTTAGCCATGTTCTTATAATGAAGGCCGGATGGATTTTTTCTTAATAAAAACCATTGATATTTCTTTTACACGTGCAAGTACCCTTTCAGGACAAACTTAGGTATGGTTACGTACTAAATTTAAACACCATGAAAATAAAAAAGGCATTTTTTTATACAAAAATTTTAGGCAGGGGGTTGGGCTCACCCAGAAGTCAAGGACATGGCGAAATCTCCCTTCCTTCTAGGTCATACTAAAAAAGGTCCATTATCACATCGCATTTGATGTAACGTGACAATGGACCTTCAAATTATAAGTTCCGAATTGATGGGCCCAGAAGCCCAAAATCATTTTCTCTCAGAGAATGGGCTTCGTAGCAATTTGCAATTTAGAGAGAGGGAAGGTGGTTTGAATCCGAAAATCCAAAAGCGAAAGCTAAACCAACGTAGGAGTGGACAGAAGGTGATAGATACAAAGTTAACAATTAGCTTTATCCACTAAACAAACATAGGAAACAACAACAATAATAAAAGGGAGATTTAGGTGTCAAGAGCTGTCAATGGCAGCTGCTCCACTTGTCATTAACAATCTTTTGAAACATTTTCATAAATAACTTCATTCCTTAGGACCTTATAATAAATCTCCCATAATAAAACACAAGGTGGGCGAAATTTGATAGTTGAACAGGCAGGCATTAAATATCAAATAAAACATAAAAAAAGAGAGAGCTTATATATAACGAATATTAAAAAAAAAGGAAGAAAGAGGGCTCACATTAGGCTTTGTTTGGCTCATCATTGACACCATTTCGTTCAAGAAGTCACTCATGCCCTGCACTCACACAACTATGTTAGTGGATTACAGTCTAAGACCTCGTTCAAACATGGTGGATGAGTTTGTCATTAAGACAACCTACAGTTGATATTGCGTTTTTTAGGTTAATGTGCATCCAACACTCTAAACAATTTTCTCATATTCATCTAGTGAAGTATTTTGTGGTGTATTTAGCATCTTCAAGTATTTTTCAGGTCCACTCAACACCCTAGAGTAATTTTTTGTGCATCCAGGATCCTGAAATATTTTTAAGTTGTACGTCTGGAACCTTAAAATATTTTTTTTTGCATAAAACATCTAGGTATAAAAAATACTTTATAAGATGTACTTCAAAAATGCTGTACGGACCACTAAGTACTTTAATGTGCCATTGTTTTTCTTGAGACTGTAATAATTTTCCTTGATCAATAACTAAAGTTAAATTCATAGTACTTTGCTTAAAATAACAAAAACATTATTGTATATAATAGATAAATTATAAAGTACATCTGGACATAAATGTAAAAGTGAAGAGAATTTGCACTATGAATTGCTTTCAATAAGACGAAGGTTATGAGCAAAGTAATACAAAGTTGATGCAAAAAGAATAATATGATTCAAAAGAAGAACATAAAAATAATTTATAAATCTAAGAAACGACAACATACAGGAGAAGAAAAGAATGGCTTCTGGTGAATGAAATTAATTAATAGGCTTAAAAGTAATTGATGGAAACGATGGATATATACAGACAGACCAAATTGATGGCTCCCACGTCCCTACCAGAAAAATGATATTTAGTGACGGAAAAATCCATCACTTAATGTCTATTTTTCATAAGAAAATCTCCATTTAGTAATGAAAAATATTAGTGACTCTCATTTTAACGACAGAAAATAGTCATTTAGTAATGGATTTTTTATCGTTAAATCATAGTTAATAATATGACTATGACGAGGCCCGCGGATTCATTGAACCAAAGTCTCTTACACAGACACGCACACAAACTCACATGCAATGTCTCATAAGAATTGTTTATAAAGAAAATAAAAGAAGGGGTGGGAAGAAGGTGGTAGTTTGGTTAGCATCATCCAAAATAAGGAAATACTAATAAGAAGGATGAGGAAGAAAGAAGAGAAGAGATACAAGTAACTCACAACGTTGTAGTCGTCGTCCTCATCGCTCTCGTACGCTCCTATGTCGTACAGAAATCTTCTGTTGGCGTCCGACAACACTGTTGCCTCAAACCCCACACACCATACAAATAGCAACAGCAGCATAAGCACCCCACAACAACATTCTTATATATATATATATATATAATTTCCATGAATAAGATGCGAGACCGTTGACTTTTCTATATCAGTTTGATTCAGTAAGATGCAGAAAACAA
>JANTPZ010103033.1:0-19259 GCA_025593235.1 Vachellia pachyceras
TGGCTTCATCAAATATATATCTTTCTTTCTCACATTTTCCTTATGTCATTTCATGAAATTGATGACCAATGAATTATGCATGACAAGAGAGAATTACATTATCTAACAGAAATAAAAAAACTGAGAAAGCTTTTGTGTTAATTATTTTAATGTTTATCATCCTCATGAATGAATGGTCTACAACTTACCTAACTACTATTGCTATGATATAATACTGTGTGCCTTTCCTCAGTTTCCACTCGTGACACTAATTATTTTCAAATTTTTCCTCTCCCTCTTTATATTTCTCCTGTAAGATGTTAAATCTGTCAGAAAGGGGAATCTACAGTGTATTGATCATCATGAAAATTTTATTTTATTCTTTATGTTGTTATTATTATTTGCATTTCTGTACACAGTATTGAATGTGCTTCTTTCTGTTGATGCAAGCATCATATTGCTATTTTGATGATATATATTATTTTCACATTATTATAGGCACATATTGTTTCTATCCTATTTCAGCTTTATTGGTGTTTTGGTTCAGTGCAAATAAATTGGAAAGGAAGAAACACAGCTGCTTTATGACTCTTAAACGTTAAAAAGCTGTAAGGTCACATTCGTGGCTGTACTTTTAATACTGCCAGTTTATTTTATCATAACAGCCACCACACCACCCCAAAGCTGTAAGTTCCTGAATTCATATTACAGACTGTGGTTTTTAATTTCCTTTTTGCTCTGTGAAATTCATAACCATTGTCTTTGTGAAGCTTTTGTTTCTTTGTCCCTTCTATAATGAACCTATGCTTTCACAGTTGTTTGTGTATTTTGGGCACATTGTTGCAGGTATGAATGAAAGACGTAAAATTTATTAATTTTATCCAAAGATTTGGTTGTTAATGGAACGGAATGCAACTGTGTGATCCAAATAGCCGATTTGCTGCGGTGGTTGTGTTGATATTTGGTGCTTGATATATATATTTGTGCAATTGTGCTCTTGGTTTTCTATAATAGGTAAAGCATTACATGCTTCTTGGGCATTCATCGTGTGACTCGGTGGGTCCTTTCTTGGTGCAGGCTCGTTTAGTGTCATTGAAAAGCCAAAATGAAACACTACTCTAATTGCTCTAACAATTGTGGTTAATATAATGTTTGATATGCTTCACTTTAAGCAGCACAAGCAGATAAAGCATGTTAATTTGAATGCACTAGTGATGTTGATTTTACTTGGCTTTTTCTTGATTTGTGTGTCTCTTGGCAGTTGGCATCGTTTTTTATATTGTTCCATTACGATCATTGTTGCTTCCCAGCATGTCATTTCTGCTTTACAATATAATTGTTGTTCAAAATTGTTTATTATTTCTGCAGAAGCTGCTGATATGTGAGTGTGTCAATTATTTTTATTGCTAGATTATTGTTTGCCAATGCTGAAAACAACGGAAGCATTATTGTCTATATTCAGTGCATGTTTGAATTATCCTTTCTCGCACATGCCCTCCTCTTCTACCGGTCTGGTACATTATATATATATACATATTTGTCCGAAACATTCATTATTATATACTAAGTGGATCTTATCAAGTGGATGGCAATGTTCTTGCCATTTAGTTTTCTTGCTTGCCCCATGACTTAAATGGTAACTGAAGGGGCAATGACTCTGGTTAACAAAGAGATGCATGTGTGTATCTATATGTGTGTATTTATTATTGTTGCCTCCTGTGTCTATTTTTGTTTTGAGGCATTTGGTGTGATCTTCTGAAGTTATGTATCGTAGGTATTAGTTAGTATCATGCAAGATACAACACACCAAATTGTGGCTTTATTTGGGACACTACTTTGTGTATATTAAGGGTTTATTTGTTGTATATTCCCTTCGAGTAGATGTTATATTAACGACCAGGAAATATCAAGTGATTGTTATTTTTGTCGCTAGATTAAAAAAATGTTTAAACAATGATTGTATAGAGTAGCCATATTGTTTCACGTCAGGATTAATCTGGTGTGCGTGTGTAGTAAGCATTAACCAATTGGTGCTTATATGCATTTGGAGTTATCTGTTTGTCTCGCTATTTTCCAGTTTCATGGTTAATTTTAACATCGTCAAGCATGGATACATGCATATAGATCTATGTATGAAGAACAATCTTTTACGTTTTCGTTGGCATTCTTTTATCTGTCATAAGTTTCTAGAACGTATGACTCAATCACCGATCGCAGCTTACGCTAGCTGGGTTTATTATTCATATGCTTATAAGGGTGGCTTCCTTAAAAGTACTTATTAAATGCATTCATATCGATTAAAACTCAGGATCTCGTTCACAAACCGTAACAAATGCCCGTTGGTGTGCATGTTTGTGCCTATAGTACTCACTACAAAGTGTTTCCTTAAGTCGTTGCTTCTGAAAGTTTCTGCATTTGATTTTTCTGGGATCTGATGTCTCAGAAGCCACTTTCATGAAGATCTAGTAGTGCATGCCACCTTCAACTTCACTTTTGTGTGTATAGACACAAACACGCACGCAGACAGACAGAGACAGACACATGTATATGTAAACGTTGTACAATGTTGGTGGTGGTGGTACTCTGTCGTGTGTGATGGGATTGAAATGATGAGAATCGAAGCATTGTCCGTATGTGGGCTTACGTCGCTCTTCGTGGCAGAGAAGAGCAGTCACTTTATTCATAATCCCAACCTCCATCCCTTAGTTTTCCTTCCTAACCATTCATTCGTTTAACTTGTGACTTTGCTTCGCTTGCCTTTTTTTTTTTTTTGTTTCTTCTCTTTCATCTCTCTCTTTTTGCACTTTCTTCTCCAGAAACTTGCAGAGACAGCAAGAGAACATGTTTGATTTCCATGTCATCGATCATCGTCTAGCTGTTGCTTCTTCTGCTTCCCCTCTACCTAACTTTTTTCTAATATGACCACGGTTAATCTACCTTGTCTTTATATACACATATTATGTATCGATCACAAATGATTACGATGATGAAAGTATGGTGCTTGTTTGGTAACGCTTAACTTATAGCTATAAGCACGTTTAACAGTGTTTTTCCGTAAAACGAGACAATCTCCTCCACATATTTACTTCGACTTGTGTGAATAAGCCCATAAGTATTTTTCCACTTTTTTGCCAAACGGACAGGTTTCTTGGGTAAACTTCACGAAATCATCATGCGGCATTATTGTATCATGAAGTTTGCCAAATCTTGGGTATTATAAACGTGTGTTTGTTCTCACTGCTTAAAGATCTGTGACTAAAGTAAAATGTTGTAGAGTCTGATTTTTTTTTTTGACCTGAATGTTGTAGAGTCTGATGATACATTAATAATTAGGTCAAATTATACAAGACTTTTGCATTCTGGAATATATGCTAGCTTTATTTAACTTTTAGAACTTGATAACAAACGACCATGAGTTTTCATCTGGGTGGATAATTTTCAACTTATGTAACCTCTTGAACTTTACTTTTATGCTTATAACCCCCTTCAAATTTTGATATTTATGTGTAGGTAACTCTCTAGATTTTATTTATACACTCATCAAATTCTATTTATGAGAAATTTTTTATTATAAATTTACAAGTTGCATTTTTTATATAAATGTACAATTTTATCTTCAATTTATTATTGTGTTGACTATTGTGCTTGTGGGGTATTCTCTTCGATTCTTTTTACATGCAACAACTAACAAATTACATAAAACAAACCATTAATTATATTTAATTAAAGTATAAGATATAATTTTATTTCAAGTATATATTTATTGAGATTGTGAGAGAGAGGGTGAATGGGAGAAGAGATGGAAAAGAATGAGGGGTAGAATGGAAAAATGCATTAAATATTTAGACAAATACAACTTGCTTATTGTTTGTGCAAATTTTAGTGAAGAATTAACGTAAAAGGTGATTGGGCTACCAATAGTGCAAAGAAGATGAAATGTAGCCAATGCCTTTTAATGAGAGACAAATAAAATATTTGTATTGGTGGATCTCCTCTGAGGTATAGAAAGGAGAATTAGCATATGAGAGGAAGAAAGGTTTGAGTGCTTGTTCTGTGCTTAATGTGTTCAAAGTGCATACATGACTCTGGATGATTTTGCAGAAGGATTTTACCTTCGCTTAATTGGGGTGAAGTCCCTATCTCATTAGCTGTTAATGCGAATATTCGACTCAGTGTTGTGGCTTTGGAGGTTTTGGCCATCGTCTTATTCTTGTCACAATATTTAGCCAAATGGCTGGCCTCTCCACAAACATAGCGCGACCGACAAGCATTAGGCCCCCTTTGTGAACTCTGGTTGTCACTTTCACTACCTCTAGGGATTTGGGCCCTTTGTACTAGATCTTTATGATACGGTGGCCTTTGAAGACGATTCTTCCCTTTACTATTGCTACCTGGGCCTGGACCAAAGTACCCACTCCTCCTGATTCGCCCACCACCTAAAGGCTTTCAGTGCCTACTGATCTTCCTGTGGAAATTCCTTATGTGGGCCACCTCTATCTCTCTGATCTTTTTAACCACCATTTTGATAGTATTGCACATTTTGTCAAAGTCGTAAATCCCATAGGTTGCCATATGTTGTTTAATCTTAGGCCTCACCTTCTCTAACAATTGAGAAGCAAACAATCCCGGTCTAGGTTTCGCCTTTACATATGCCACATACTTGAATAAATTAATGAATTGGGAAATGAAGGCATCCTCATGAAGATCTCCTTGTTGAAAGGCATATCATTCATTCTCCTTTTGTTGCCTTAGAGCTTGGGAAGTAATGGTTAAAGAACCTCTTCTTGAATTCATTCCACTCTAAGTTGGGTTCATTCAAGGATTTGACACTTGGCCACCTTTGCTTATCACTCTTCTTCATTAGTACAATAGTAAAATTAACTTTTTGTTAAGGGCTGTGAGGGAGTGCAAGAAATAGGGTCTCCACTTGATTGATCCATTCTTCATCTAACAAAGGTTGCAATCCTCCTTCAAACTCTGGAGAACGGAAAGCATTCAAACCCTTCCAAATTGCATTCACAACTGCTTTCTCTTAATCTATTCCTATCTCTTCCATTGAACTTGATTGGCTCAATGAATTCGAGTAGCACCCAAACTGTCCAACTCAGCATGATCGTTCATAATCTTGAGGATGTCAGCTCTATTTTTCGCAACCTTTCATCCATGGATAACATTATAGTTTGCATTTGCTTTAAAGTCTCTTCCATTGTTGATGGAGGTGGTGTATCAACACAACTTCCACCAGCACCTTCTTTAGTACGTCTCGTGTCTACCATCTCTCCCCACCTAAGGGTAAAAGACCAAGGAAAATAATAAGAATAAAAACAAAGAGGCCAACTAGAAGGGAATTAATTGAAAAAAATGTATATTATCGAAGGACTATATGCAATGCACAAATAAGCTAAGAATTGTTTGGCTTTGATACCAAATTTTGGAATTCTTTGCTAAAATTTGCATAAATATTTATAAAAAATACATGAAGGAGTATTTTGTATATTAAATAGGGATAAAATTGGAAAGTTATTAAACTTTAAGATAAGATTAATTAAGTTTAATATTTTCTATGATCTATGTGAGACATGTTGGAAGTAGTTCATGAATAAAAGATGTTAAAGGTTATTGTAATTTGTGATTGAGGCAACGCATAGTTAATTCTCATGATATTAGGTTAAGAGTACAACTTTTATATATGGGGATGAAACAAATATATTTGGGTTCGTTTGGGAATGCGGTAGAGAAGTACTTTTACGTAAGCCGAGATAGATATGTAGAGGAGATTATCTCGTTTTGCAGAAAAACACTGTTGAACGTGCTTTTGGGGGGTAAATAAACTTTTCCAAACAAGCACATTGGGCTTGTTTGTGGAGGTCGTTTGCCTCTCCACAATCCATTTCTGCGCTTACCGAAACAAAATTCCTCTCACATATTTACCTCGGAATCTGTGATCTTTCTCCCAACAGACTTCCCAAACAAGCCCATTATACATTTGTGCTTAATAGTATGCATATAAACATAACCTAATAATCATTTGCATATAAAAGGGAAATAAAGTAAGACAACTAATATTAGGTTGGTTGGATGGAAAAGTAATTTTAACTTGAGCACAATTATGTTTTTTTGACCAAAGTTAGATAATACTCTATATTATATTAGCTTGCATACAAAAGTAGTAATAAATTAAATGGTACTGTAGTTTTAACCATTTCTTGTAACTTTATATGTAGTATGTAGTGAGAGTGGGACTAACCCTAATGGCTAGGTCTTGAATTCGTACACTCAAAGTCTAAAGCCTTTTCCGTTACTTTATCTAACTTAGTGTTCATAATAATAAAAATAATAATTAATCACAAGAGGTTAGGTTGTTTGTGAGATTATTATATATAAATATGCAAGTTTTCTTTTGGGAAATTTAGTCTTATATCCTAAATAAGTAAGTTATTTAAGGAATGGTTCTATTGAAAAAAATATTTAATGAGAAGTTCCATTAACAACATGAGTGTTGTCAACACAGCGCATAGTGCTATCAATACAAAGACCTCATATTGTTAATTGGACCTTTTATTAAATATTTTCCTTTATGAGACAATTCCTTGAATAACTTATTTATTTAGGACCTAACAGTAAATTTCCCTTTCCTTTTTGCTGGGAATGTTTTGGTTTCGTGAAAAAGTTTTGTATCATTTTCTGATTGCTTCTAATTAGAAACTATGCAATAAAGGAATGGAATAGTTATCAATTTTATCTTCTTGCTTCTCTCTCTATATGTCACAAAGTGGCACTACTCTTCCACTTATATTGATAAAAGAGAGTATTAAAATAGACAAACGTTGTTGTTTGTTATTGGTAAAACTGTTAAGGAACAATTTAAATTAGTTTTGAACAAAATGGGTTAGCATTATTATCTTTTGAAACTATCAAAATCGAATTTCTAATGCAGTTTCAAACAAAATGTTAAAATATTGGAGAAATGCTTTTCAAAAATAGAAATACAAACGGTTAATGTTGTTCTTGGTTGGAATGGTTGGACAATGGGTGTTTCGCAAAGCTTCTGAACACTTCAAAAGTATATTCAACACTGTTTTTCGTAAAATAAGATAATCTCTTTCACACATTTACCTCGTAAATGGTAAAAGTACCTTTCCATCACTTTCCCAAACGGACCCAAACTCTTTTCATATATTTACTTTATAAACTATAAGTTAATTGAAAACGTAACTTTTACCATTAATTTAATTAAAAACATTAATGTTTTAAGGCTTGTTTGAAAGCTATTCATAGAACCAGCTTTGGTTTCAAAACCTAGATTTTAACCCGAAACCTAGGTTTTATCCAAGCACAAAAAATTTCAGAAAAGCTATTTTGGTTATAAAACCTCGGTTTGAAATTTAGGTTTTCTCTTTCCTATTTTTTCTACTTTTTCGTCTTTCCTACTTTTTTTCTTCTTTCTCTTTCACATTTCTTACCTTTTTTCTTTTTTTACTCTCATCTTTCATACTTTTCATTCTTTTTCTTTCCTACCCACCTTTTTGCTTTGAAATCCGTAAAAGTTAATAACTTTTCAAACATAAATCACATTTCAAAACCTAAGTTTTGCCTTGAAATCTGTAAAAGTCATTTTTCAAAATCTATTCTCCAAAACGTAGGTTTTACCTCAAAATCTGTAAAAATTATTTTTAAAATACTTTTCAAACAAGCCCTTAACCACATGTGTGGCCACAATTCAAACTTCAATTTCCAAATTTTGAACCTCATATCAAGAGTTGAAAAAAAAAAAAAGGAAGATAGTAATATAACGTGCAACTCATTTGAGAAAACCATAAAAAAAAAAGATTTTTAATATTTATAAAATAAATATATCAAAAAAAATGTTTAAATCTCAAACAGCCTTCAAAACAAGTGAATCACCAATTTCCAAAGCCACCAGTTGTTGCTTGAAATGGAGAGGCTCGATCATGTCTAGTTTGTAGGGTAAGGCGTCCTTATATATATAAGGCTAGCGTGGCTTACCAGGGTATCCCAAAACCCTAGCTAGTAGCTATGTACCCTTCATCTCTCTCTCTCTCTCTAACCTGTCCATAAACTACCTATACACCTACCATTACCTATTGTGCAGAATCTAATCTCTTGATTCATTTGTCATTACCAATATTCGTAGGGTAGGGTATAGCTTATTAGGCCTTGCACCTTAGGGTGTCACCTTGGATCCCACTTCTTACAAGTTACAACCACATCCCACCAAAACTCACTCCACTTTACTCCCCCACTGCTTCACTTTTCTATCTCTTCTCTCCCACTTGTATCTATGACCTGATTTAATTTAAAAATCACTTTCAATGTTTCATATAGTTAAAAAGATAGTAAATTTTATTAACCCTATATTAAAAATTTATAATTTATAATTTTATTTTTATTTAATACCTGTTGTGATACATAGAGTAAAATCAACATATAATAAATAAAGAGTAAAATTTTATATTTATATGAAAAATTTAATATATATTACCAGAAGAAGTGTATACAACGTAAACACATCATCTGACTTTTGTTTTGATTTTTTTTCCAAGGTTAAAAGGTGAGAATGTAATACTATAGAATGTTAGAGGATAATTTTTGTTTAAAAAAATCTTTTGAATATATTTATTATTTTATCAGTATACGTTTTATCAAGTCCCTCTGATTTTTGGCCTGGGAGAGATATTTGGAACAACGTTTTCAAAAATTAAACGAACATTCAATAGTGTTTTTTCACAAAACGAGATAATCTCCTACATATATTTACATCGGCTTACGTAAAAGTATTTATTCCCAAACTGGCCTAGTATTTCTATAAGCTTGAAAATACCTGGTTAGATGAAGGATGCAATAATAACTTAGTTGCTGAGTTTTATGGCTTTGTGATCCTGCCTAACTCAATTCATATTTTTTTCTAGACTGCATGTATCATTGTAATGCATGTAATTTTTTTCGAGGTATTTTCCGATATTAAATGTAGACATATCTCTTGATGAGATTCAAACTTTAATCTTCATATTGTGAGAGATCAACCCATGCTGTTATATCCAACCTCCATCAGTAAACTAATTTATATTAATACAAGGGTTAAGGCACAAGTCTACTCATGGTTCAGCTTAAGCGATGCATTGTTGGGTACTAAATATGGACAACTATCCTAACGAAATTCAAACTTTGGTTTGTCACGTTGTAAGGGACTAGCCCATTTTGTTCAACCCAACCCTCATTAGTAAATCAATTCATGTTAATACAAGGGTTAAGGTATAAATCTACTAATGGCATACTTATCCAGAAGTAATAGACACTATAAAATTTTTGTTAGGTGCAATTTTTTTAATAGTGTAAAAATGTCAAAGCAGTTAAATCAGCTAACTTTGACAATCTAATAAACATGTGCAAACTGTTTAATTTTCTTCGCTGATTTTTTATGTATTTTGCAATTTTTACAGATTTAAATTAAATACTAAAAAGAAATAACATTCAAAACCTTTAAATAATGGAAAAAAATACGTTGATATTCTGATCATATTTAAAATATTATAATTTTTTAAAATAAAGTACCTCAGATATCGGGTGAGCAATTTTGATCAAGCAAGGTCAGTAATTAAAAGAGGATGTGAGAGTACTAGTCCAGCCCAATAAATTTTCTGGGGGTAATATACATAACTTGGCCCATAATGAGCCCATCTGATCTGAACTGTCTTGAAAGTTAAGGGACTAAATTGTAGGCCCAATCATGGCAAATGGATTTTTTCAATTATCTACTGGTGGCCCAATAATCCCATATGCAGCCAGGAATCATGAAATTAAAAGAAAGTAACAAAGTGTGTGTTGAACAATCCCCATATGGTAAGGAGGTAAGATGGATTTGTGGTTTTAACTACAAACAAGGACCGACTTCGGCGAGCGGTAAAACGGGTCAGCCCGTCAATAAAACGGGCTACGAAATCCCCCACCATATAAGTTTTTTATTAAATAAATATTTTTTTTATTTTTTACCAAGTTTTTTCTATAAATTTGCATAATTACATGATTATATTTCCAATCATATCAATAAGTGTTCAATAATTTTTTAAAAATAGAATTTAATATTAATTTTTGCTTTGTAAAAAATATTGATATGAAAAAAATAAAAAAAATATAACACATATATGTATTTTTTTAAAAAAAATAAAAATGGGTTAGACGGGCTGACCCACGGTTAGTGGTGGCTGTGTGCCCAACCCATTTCCCACCTCTAAGACTAGAGAGTGGAGACAATATATGTAGCTCACTTATTTATCAACTACTAGCAAACGAGTTCCCTACATCAACAATGAGATTTGAGCTTGTTGGCTAAGGTGTGTTAGCAATTGCTCTATTGAGGGTTAAATAAATAGAGCTGCGCTCTGATTAACATCTGTATCTTTTAATCTAATAGTAAGCGTTTGATTATAATATAATTCACGTTCTTATGAGTTATATGTTAACTCCTTCAGAACATATTGTATTAATTGTTTGATACTCATTTAAATTAGTGATTTTAGGCAATTTTTCAATTACAAATGTAAATGATGTGCCTTGAAATGGACTGGGCCAGAATACAACTCTAATTTTTTTAAAAAAAATTCCCCCAAGGGCTTATAACTTTGATTTGGTCCATTTTGATTCGGGGCGGTCAAGATTATGCTAGATTTAATACAGTCGGCAAAAGGAAAAATCCTAGCCGTCAATTCATTATCCAAAATTGGAACTTTTGAAATTGTCGTTATCCAAAAACATGAGTCATTTATGACCCACTCAGCCTAACAGGTTTGAAAATTTTTCAAACCTGTATTTTATGACCACAAGTCTTCTTTCATTTCTTGATCAAGCTATTGATGAAAAAATAGGAAATTTATAATTAAGTTTTAATAAGAAGAATTAAAAAAAAAAGTTTTAAATATATGTAAAATTACTATCAGATCTAAGAAGTAACTGATCCGGTTATTATTAACAACTTTATTATCTTTCAATAACAACCGGATCAGTTACTACTGAGACTTGATGATTAACCATATTTAGAACTTTTGTTCATTAATTATTGAAGCATGATTGTAAATTTCCCATAAAGCAAATATAGGCTCCGTTTGGATAGTCCGTTGGGAAAACGGACATAGGCTCCGTTTGGATAGCCCGTTGAGAAAACGGACACAGATTCTGAGGTAGTTTATGTGAGAGGAAAAGTGTCTCGGTAAGCGCATCCGTTGTGCAAACGGGCTTACCAAACGGAGCTATAAATTCCGAAGTAGTTTATGTGAGAGGAAAAGTGTATCGGTAAACGCATCCGTTGGAAAACGGGTAACAGAGTTAAAATAAAAAATTAAATTAATTCGGTCGGAACCTTGTAGCCCATAACACCAAAGTTCTCTTTTAAGTTTTTTTTGTTCAATTTATGATAAGAAATGACGATATCAACTACGTGATCGAGCTTCAATTATTCCTTTTTCTGTGGATTGTATATTTCAAAGAAATTTAAATGATAAATACATTTGCCTAAGGACGGCCATCGCTGTCAAACTTTGAGACCACAAATCTCACGTTGAGAGGGCCATGGGGCACCCATTATGTTATATTAAATATATTTATTTTTTAAAAATGAATTTATATGTTTTATACTCCGATATATTTAATAATACACATAAACATTACATAATATATGTTATAATTAAATACATTTGTATTTAAACTAGGGTTCAAAAATAGAATAAACCAAAATCTAAAATAACTTTTTATTCTTAGTTTTGTGTAAATCACGTAAATACTCTCAAATTTTTTAAATAGCTTTTAACACGGTTTTTCAGAAATTATTTTGTTTCAAATTTGCTCGGAAGCTATTGTTTAAAATTAATCTCTAAAATCACTTTTATAATTTTTTAGAGTGTTTAAATTAACTTTTGAAAAGTGATTTTACACAATCCGAGATAAATAGGTAAAAAAAATTTTACCTCCAATTACGTAAAGTGATTATAAAAGGTCGGCAAACATCCCCTTCCTAAGCTAACCCAAACAACCCTAATTAATAATTAATTACAATATCATAGTTTGTTAATAATTAATTACTCATCCGCATATGCCTCATAGTTTGTTAATTATTCTTCTCCTATAAATTACGTAACTTTTATATCTTGCTGTTTCTTGTTCTTTCGTCAGTAGGTATCACAGAAATATTCTTCGGCATCTCCTCCCTCCCTCCCTCTCCCTTTCCTTCCTGGCCCTTCTTTATTTAATCTTGTTGTGAAGGGTTCAGCAGCAGATAGATCCAGTAGCTTCTTTGAATTTCGCCCCTAACCCAACCTTTTGGATCCGTTACTAATTTACTATGACTTCAGTCAACGATTTTCCGGATTTGTCCATCCAAGATAAGGTATTTCTTTTTCCTTTGCCGTCTTTTTCAATATTTTTTTGAATTAGTTGTTTGTTTTGATGTTATTGTGGGTACCCGTTCCAAATTTGGCGGTGGAAATGTTTAATGGATTCTGGGTCTCATCGTTTTTATGATTTGTTTATTCGTTGACGAATTTTTTCGCGGTGGATGATTTTAGGGTTAATTTGTGCTTTGACCGGTCACAGATATTCTTTTGCGATAAGAATTGCTACAGTTGCTGCGCCTGATATTATTGATTATATCTATGTCTGATTTTTCTGATCTTCAGAGTGAAATGCGAAGTGAAGCAGAGATCCTCCAGGTGGAATCTGAGAACCACGGGGGAATCTGTGCGATTTGCTTGGATAAGATAGTACTGCAGGAAACTGCGCTCGTTAAAGGTTGCGAGCATGCTTACTGGTTTGTCTAAACGATCTCTTGCTACTATGTTTTAGATTAATTTCTGGAAATTTGCTTCATATATTGAATCTGGTTTTTCTACCAATTGGAATTGGAATAATTAACTATCCTTTCAGAGACATTGCCCGGTATTTGGTTTTGAAAGAACCGGGAGGTGGGATTCTGAAAGGACGAAATTTAGTTATGATTAATGAAGCAATCTTAGTGGTCAACTAATAGCATATGTCGGAGGTTATGGGCTAGGGTTCTAGAAGGGGGAAATCTAGTTGAGGTTATATCATGTAGGACTCTCAATTCGTATTCAACTATTCATACAATGATGAAACCTAGCCGAAAATTATGGTCCTTTCTTGCTGCTCATGAGCTTTTCTTGATCTGAAGAAGCTTTATTATTGGGTTGCGTCGGATTTGCATTGACACAAAGTTTCATGGAGGATATGTGCCATAGATGATGTTTTGGTTATTTCTTTCATTATTGCTTATACATTTAAAATGATCTGTTTCAGATGTATTCTGTAAAATGTCATTTTTGACATGTGAGATTATAGAACAGTGTCAGCAATCTGGCCTTGTCTTCAATACCATGGCCTGTAGTTATGGAGTTTAGGAACAGATTTTTAGGGGGGGTTGTGTGTTGTGGTTTTAAGTTTTAACATCTCCTTACGTACTGAAGGATGGATGGACAACTGTTCTCCTTTTTTTTTTTTTAAGGATCTGCTGTCTTATCTTTGTTTTATGCTTAAAGAATTTGTGCTGACTCATAAGTTGTGTCATGTCAAGCATTTAGGATTTGAATTCATATACCATGATTTATGTCCTTTGCTCAAGTTAATGTGCTGTGTAGTGGTGGAAGTTGCTGGAAATTTGAAGATGCTAATGTTTTTTTTTTCTTCAAATTAATGGAATGTTGAAGCTTTGATAAAGCTGTTGCAGTATGCATCATTTTAAACTATGGAAAACTTCCTTGCCATTTGGATTCAGGGGAGAGATTTCTCCTAGGTGTTAATACATTTTTATCATTAGTTTTCAATTGCTTGATTTCGCCTAGCATTTTAAGTATTGTGATTTATTTTCAACCTTTGTTTTCATGATAAATAGTTGAAGAACCGAAATGTTTGTTTCGCTTCAAACATATGACATGCCACTATCTTTTTACTGGATGACTTTTTTTATTTCTACCTCTTGTGATCTTTATCATGCATGTTTGTTGCTATGCTTGAATTGAACCTTTTTTTTTTTTGGTTCAATGTGCTGCTATGATAATCATAATTTCATTTTTGAGGTATAGTGAGATTAATACTTATTTTGATGTTACTGGCCTTTTATTTTTGACCCTTTTGTTGTAGCCTTGATGAGTTGTCTGATATGTTGGGAAAGGTAATTCTATGCCTGCTTACTTATATGAATGTTGTCTGTTTTTCTACAGTGTGACATGCATTCTTCGATGGGCCACGTATCGGCCGAAGGTCACCTGCCCACAATGTAAACACCCATTCGAGTTTCTTAATGTTCATCGCTCCCTTGATGGCAGGTAAAATAAAAACCCTCATATGAGGGGTTGAAACATTACTGTGCCTCATAATAGATACTAATATGTTAGGTTCCTCAACTATTTTAGACTCAGATAGATATCAGTTGATCGCTCCCTTGATGGCACGTAAATTAAAAACCTCATATGAGGGGTTGAAACATTGCTGTCCCTGATAATACATACTAAGATGTTAGGTTCCTCAACTGTTTTAGACTCAGATAGACAGATATCAGTTTGTTCTCTGTCAAAATTCATCAGTTACTCAAATCATGTGATCGTATAGTGGTTGCCATCTCTCGTTAGTGAAAACTTTATTCCATTTGCAAAATTGTTGAAAAATGAAATCAATGCTTTTCCATTTTAGAATCATTTGTGTTCTTATTGCTTGATTTGTGTTGAAACAGGCTCCATGACTATATGTTTGAGGAAAGTGTCTGCCTACTTCTTAGAGCTTCATGGTTTACACCTTTAAATGTAGAAGATCATGCTGAACATGAAGAGATGTACATGTATGATGAATTTGAGGATTATTATTATGAATACGAGGGTGACGAAGATGACTTAGATGAAGCTTATTATGGTGGCTCATCAAGCATTCGCATTGGCAACCGGAGATGGGGAGACAATGGCTATGTGAGGTCTGGTCGGCAACAAGCCAGGCCAGTCTATAAACCTAACTCCCAGAACTCAGGGGCAAGTTCATCCAGTGGGACAAAGAACAAAGAGGTTGCCGAAGGTGCTACAACTGGACGACGAGCAAAGCGAGCGCAGAAACGGGAGGCGGCTGATAAGGCAGCTGCGGCAAAGCATCAGCAGCATCTAGTGAGGTTGGGAAGGAAGTGATTGTATTCATTTCGTAGCAAACCAAACCTAGAAACGCTCCCCTCTCCCCTTCTTAGTCTTCAAATTTCTTTTAATTTTTTTGTACAGTGAATATGGCTTTTAATCCGTAAAGCAATGTACCATATCGGGGAAGATGTCTTAAGAATAATGGGGGTGCTAGGTGGTTGGTTTGCTGGTTGCTTTAATTGTTGACATTGAACATGTTAGGTGTCTCTGTAGCTGACTCGTTCTCTCAATACGGTCATTAGTTGTTGTACATAATTCAAATTGAACAAGGTAGGTTCCGTATTAACTCATTCTCTGATGTCTTTGTTCTTTCTATCAGGATTACCAATCTACAGTTATGGAACATGGAGAAGTGAGTTTTGCTATACGTTTGGTCCATGACTTGTCATGGGAACTTTCTTGCTACTTTAAGTTTTTTTAATTGAAACTTAAGAATAAAGGGTTTTTTTTATTATTATAAAAAACACAGTATTTTCGGTAATACAATTCTTTATAGCTTTCATTAGTGGTGTGACATAATTATATCTTTTTTTTTGGTGAAAGACATAATTATATCTTTGTTAAGAAAAAGTAAAACCCATTTGTCCTATGAAATCACATGCGGTATTCTTGCATTTATATCCGCGTGCCCAAGGCAGCATGATAGGATCTAAAATCTAAATAATCATAACTGTTGAGAAAAAGAAGCAACGCAAGCACAAGTACACCAATTATTTTCTGTGATTAAATTTTTGGGGTTTTTCTTTTCTCTTGTTTGTTGGGGGTTTTAATTGGTTACTTAATTTTTAATAATTTTTTAGCATGCTTGCACCATATTATTTGGTACAGGGAAGGAAATAAATATAACTTTACGCAAATTTAATGTAGTTAGTGACCAATGTCTACCGTCTTATTTCTAAGAGCTTGTTGACAATGAGACAAGATCCCATATTTTCCCCCAAAGTACTCACTGATTATACATACAATATAAGAGGTTTCCGTCAAGAGATAATTTTAATACATATAATTAAGAGCGTCATTTTAAGAAAATTAACATACGTCTGTTACAAATAACTGACTAAATTAATTTCTGTAATATCCACAAATTTAAAGGATGGGTAGTAACATTTTTTTCCTACGATTAAGATTAGAATATATGGTGATTCAGATTAGTGGGAGGGCACTTAATAAAATAAAAGTTAGATTGAAATCAAATGATAAAAGAAAATCCCTTTGGAATTTGATGAAAAGATAAAAATCCCTTTGGAATTTTTGGTCTTCAATTAATTTTTGGTGGAGCAATTAGTGATATTAAAATTTGATGAAAAGATAAAAATCCCTTTGGAATTTGGAAAAATTGGAATTCTCTTTACTAACTATTTATTGCAACTTAAGTTTAGTGAATTACAACTCGGATGTAGGTTCGGACAAGTATAGAAAATTTGGTCATATGAATATTACTACCCTTGGAACTTGAAAAAATCGGGATTCCCTTTACTAAATATTATTCATTGCAACTTAAATTTAGTGAATTACAAATTTAGTATAGGAAATAACTAATCAAATATAGGAATTTTTCTTATGTTAATATTATCACCCTTGTAACTTAAAAAAATTGGGATTACCCTGACTAAATATTCATTACAATTTAAGTTTAGTGAATTGCAACTCCAATATATGTAATAACTAGTTAAGTAAAGGAAATTTGATGATGCCAAATTAGTTGCTTAATCCATCAAGGAAATTTTCGTAACATTTCAATATCCCTAATTGATCTATTGAGTCTAATCCGGGATAAAGTGGATTTGACACCCTAATTTATCTTTTCTATATTTTAAAGATTTTTTAGTGTGATTTTCCCTACTAATATCTTTAAAGTTAATTTTAAATTCTAAAACAATTTTCTTTCATTAAAATTTTTGGTATTTTTTGTCGCTCACCTAGTCACCACCCACTCTACCCAACAAAAAACCATGCCTTCATGGGTTCTCTTGATGTTTAAATTGCATTCCTTATATATATATATATATATATATATATGAGCTTTTATTTAAAATGTCTATAGTATTATATACCTATAAATATTTAAAATTGCAGCACAAATGTCAACCATATAATCTAACATTAATATTTTTTTAATCGGTCTACGCTATTTTTACATATACATATGTAACGGTGTTAGGATATATTTTTTGTTCCAGATATTTTTACTCTCATTTTAGATGTTGAAGGGTATTTTTTAATATTTAAAATGTATATGGTGTTGTACGTATTTTTAATATAAATTCATGAATATTTTTGAACATTAAGCCTTTATCATATTATTATATTAAAACTATATGTAAAAATAATATTAATTTATTTTGATGAAATCAACTTTTTCAAACATAATTAAGGAAAATCAGATTTAATAATCCAATAAAATTTTCCACACGGATGTTTTTACCAATTTTCTAATTTTATTTTCACCAAATATATAAAAAATACACATATATATTATAGTATTGAAAATATTTTTTTTAAAGTATTATTAAACACTAAATCTGTGCATCCTCTTATGAAAATTTTAAACTTAGTTCATGTAAGGCACTTAATTTTTGGTTGGATCCAATTTTGTAGTTGGCTTATTTTTTTTCCCACTTGAGTGAAAACTAAGTCAGAACTTTAGCTAAAAGAAAAAAGAGTGACATCTAAACAAACCCTTTACATCATCCTCCCCATCACATAGTGCGTTTGTCAGTGTCACTCTGTTCATCTTTCATGCTTCGATTACCCATTTCCACCTACTCCATTCTCCGCCTATACCACCCCCCTCTCTCTGTGTGTATGTGGGCGCGCATCAAATCATCTTATTTACATTCATATCTAAGCTTCTCCCCCTTCAAAGCTTGATTCCATGGTTTGATCTGCCAAACTTCTTCTAGAACCTTCACCTCGTTCTTCATCATCATCATCCTCTACCCCATTTATATACTCCTCTTTCCACTTTCCTTCTGTTTTTAAGCATACTGTTCTGATTGGAACAGAAAGTTGGGGTTATCTTACGTCCTCCATGGTTGATCGTTGAGAAAGTGTATGTTTTTGGAATTTTGACTCTGTTTAAGAACTTTGTTCTCGGTCATACCCAATAGCTTCTGCTTAGAATGGATTCTTTCGGTCAGTGTTGTCACCAGACCACGAACTTCAGGTATAATCCGAATTCCAGCATGATTAGCCGCAGCGGCGGCGGCGGCGACGACGACGACGACGGGGCTGAATTTACTGGGATTCTTGAAATCTACGTTCATCATGCGAGGAATATTCACAACATATGCATCTACGAGAACCAGGACGTGTACGCGAAATTCTCCCTCACGTACAACCCAGACGAGACACTCTCGACGAGGATCGTCAAGGGAGGCGGGAAAAACCCGACGTTCGATGAGAATCTGAGGATGGAGATCGCGCAGAATGACGCCGTTTTGAAATGTGAGATTTGGATGTTGAGTAGGGTGAGGAACTACTTGGAGGATCAGCTTCTGGGTTTCACCTTGGTCCCAATTTCTCTGGTTTTAGGAAAAGGAAAAGTCACTCAAGAGTATAGTCTTTCTTCTACTGATCTCTTTCATTCTCCTGCTGGAACTGTTAAATTGACTCTATGTTTGAATCTGAGCCCATCTCTGCAAATTAATTCATCTGTTAACAATTCTGTATCAGAGTCAGTTAATTCTAATGCCAATTGTTCATCCATATCTTCAGAAGTTGTGTTACTTGATAGGAAAATCTCAGAGGTTATGTTAGACCCAGTTGAGTTCTCCAGAATTGAGTTTCCTGATATTAGTGTTGTGAGGGAGAATCAACAAATGGTATCAGACTACTTCAATTTGACATCTCATGTTCCTTCTTCCTCCTCCTCCTCAATTTCTTCTGCTTCTGCTTCTGCTTGTGCTTCAGCATCAAGGCCTAACCCTAGAGGGCTTTTGCCATTTCTTCGCCTGTCGGCGTCTCCTCAAGTTGTTGATGACTATGAAATGACTGTTAATTCCCCAGATGGGAACCATGGAGACTCCATTTCTCCAGATGGAAGCAGCATCCAGAATTCTGGGTTCTTCAGCTCCACCACTA
>JANTPZ010103034.1:0-10810 GCA_025593235.1 Vachellia pachyceras
GAAAACACAGAGAGCAAAGAAGCAGCCAACATAAGGTGCATGGGTCCAGGTTCAGCGACAACTATAGTATATGTTTATCATCAATTAATAAACCAGTAATACTAAAATTATCTTCCTCAACAAAATTTCCAAAAGAGGAAAAAATCTAACTTTTCTTCCCCCATTCCTGACCTGCATTTTTATTCGGATTAATGGGCTTCCAATTCATATCCTATCAAAATAACTCTCTTCACATTTATATTTTTAATAATTTTGAAGAAGGATATGCATTATGCAATGCATTTAAAAATGAGATGTTTATCTTACATAATAAAGCCTTGAGCATCTCTATTCATAATTTAGTCTGTAAAAGACAACACCAAGAACACATGAACTACAAGGTTGTATTACAATCAAAGAAGTGGAAAAATCATCAGGAACAGAGGGGCCTTCAAAAATCAGGAACCAGTAATATCTCAGGTATCGAACAGAGTACTATTCTTTAAAAATGGACTCATTAAGCATCGAAAGCATAAGCTGTCTCATTAAAGTGCTTCAAAAGTAAACCTTATTCAAAGTTCTCTTCATAAAAATAAAGGCAAAGGCATCTCACTCATTCTAAAGTCCTCCTACCTCCCAAGCCCTTTTCCATTAAAATGCAAAGATAAGAACATGATTTACACGCTTTACTACAGTTTCCAATCCAACATTTCACATCTAAGGTACAATAAAAATCATTTCAAATGGACCACAGTTGTAATAATTCTCAACTTTATGTGGCCAATCCAATGCCCTTTAAAACTCATTACCAAGTTAAGTCCAAAAGCAGGCATACATATCAAATTCGAGTACCCAAAAAAAATGTGATAAAGTAACACTACCTTCCCTGCACAAAGCACATGGAAAATATTTAACATTTTCACGGAAGGATGGCCTGAAAATTCATGAGAAACAGAATAAAGGCGACGGGTCTATAAAAGCAACGATGCAGAAAAAACATCAAAAGCGAGATTTTTCGATCGGGAAAAATCCAGAAAGTGTGGCGGCTGAAAAATAGAGAACTAATTTCCAGTAATCTTTTATCTAAAAAAATATAATTCCCTTCGCCCCCAATTTGAGCTTATAAATATAATCTTTTGCCAAAATGCAACAGATCTGCGATAGCGCAATGACAGAAACTTCGAATGAAATCAATTTAAGCGAAACAAAAAGAAGCGGAAGGATTGTAAGCTATGTCGAAACCCATTAGAGAAGGCGCACTGGACTCTTAATAATGATAGACACATTATAGAGGCACGTCTAAACAACTATACACTGAAACCCTAGAAGTGAGAGGAGAGGATACCTCTTGAGTCGGAACGCTACAGTAAGAAATGAAATTTAAATGGTGAAATGGCAGAGCAACATAAATACTGAATCGGAGAATCTGGAGGGAAAACCTAAAAATGATAGAATACCATTATTTTTTAATTACTTTTCCAGAAAGATTGAATACCTAATTACTAGTATGGGCCATGAAGGCCCATATTGCAATTCTTGTTTTCAAAAACGAAAACTTGATGCTCGGTTGCTCACTTGCTTCTTTTGGTTGTTAGCCCACCCAAAATTTGTAAATCTATTAAAAAAGGGTTTAGGTGTAAAATTAGGCATATATTCTGTTGAATGTACTGTATACTTTACTTGGATGTAAAAATGTTTATGAACTCTTTAAAATGGGCCAAAAATACCACTTTTGCTGAATGAACCAAAACACAGTTAATTTTAAATTTAGTGGGTCCCACTTTTTTTTAAATGATTATTTAACTAAAAAATGGTTCAAGGACATATTTTCTTCAGAAGTATCTACAGAATTACACTAAGTCGAAAGATTTTTGAAAGATAATGTTGATTGGGAAGTATCGAAAACGATGTAATCTCACCCTAGATCTAACATAAGTAAACTATCAAATGACGATTGACCAATGGCGTTGACCTATCTTTGCCACATGAGAACCTAAGCCAAGTCGTCGTCATCCTTGCTCGAAAAAGAGAAAAAACTCCACTGACATGATGTTAGGGCGGTGGAAGTGCTAAGAGAGGTTGAAGAGAGAGGATCTCATCCATGCCCCCAAAACGCCGATCGTCATTTTGTTCTTGTCGTCTAAGCCCAGGTTATATAGCGCTCTCGCTGCGCCTCCGGGAATCCATTATTCAAGACTGCAATGAGGATTTGGAATGTATTGGCCGGCGGGATAGTTTCTCGTGGCGGCAGCGTTCGACTACGAGAACAAGGCTCCGTCGTACGATGAGAATCCAACGGCTTCTCTTCCACCTCAGGCCGACTACGTTTGGCTTATAATCCTCATGTTTGGAGCCGTGCCTGCTGCACTAACCTTCTACTCGCGAGCGAAGATGCCGAAGGCGGCGAGGTACAGAGCTCTGGTAGCCAAGAACGAGAAACAAGCAGCTCGTGATGCGGTCAAGGTCCTCCAAGTTGAACTCGAAGCCGAACAGCCAAAGAAAGAAAAAAAACCAAACGAAGCAGACAGAAACATGAGCAACTTCGGCTTGTTCAGTAAGGAATTCGCTCAAGGACATGGACTTCACTTGCTTGGAACATGTACCACCTGGTTCTTACTAGAAATTGCATATCACAGTTCATAGACATATTGGGACGATTCTTCATCAAGCTCATGGGTTTCTTCTTCATGACCATCTTCATGTTTGCTCTGGCAGTCCTTTACCATCACTGGACCAAGAAGGAGAACAGAATTGGATTCCTTGTCATGAAAGCATAAACCTTCTTCTTTGCCAACTTCTGTCCAAACGCCACCGCTTTCGTGGTGCCGGTGGAGATCTTCCCAATAAGGTTCCGGTCGACTTGCCACTGGCTGTCATCGGCGGCGGGGAAGGCCAGAGCGATCGTGGGCTCGTTCGGGTTCTTATATGTAGCACAGAGCAAGGATCCATTTTTTCGGTAAGATTATGATGATGATGATGTGCCTCTCGTGACCTGACATAGGGTTTAATGTGGCAAAGACAATGGTTAACCGTTAGTTGACTGTTTACTTCTGTTAAACTAGGGTGAAATTGCACCGTTTTCAACATTCACTATCAAAAAAATGTCATTTAGCGACGGAAAAATCCATCACTAAATAGCTAGTTTCCTTCAGAAAATTTCCATTTAGCGACAGAAAATATTAGCGACCCTCGTTTTAGCGACGGAAAATAGTCATTTAGCGACGGATTTTCCATCACTAAATAGCATTTTTCTAGTAGTGATTTCCGAGATAACATTACCACTAAAAAAATTTCTAAATACCCAATACAACTCCGTCGATACTTTCGGGATAAATTTGTCATTTAACCCTAAAAAATCTAGTCTCTCCATCTCTCTCTTCAATTGCCTCACCTTCTTCCAAGTTCCATCCTCACCTTCTCCCTCGACTTTTGCCAGCTTCAGCCTTTTCCGAGAATTCTCCATCATCAACAACCGAACGCTACAATGTTCGACCTCACCTTGAGGATGTTTCGTACCACCGATGATGAAATTGATCATACAAAAGAACAAACTGAGGATTAGAATTCTCCACCATCAACGACTCAGGCACCTGTAATACTTTTCCCAGATTCCCCGTCCCAAGTGTCACTGGGCCATTACTCTCCCCCCAAAAGACGTCTCATGGGGGTGTGCAGCGCACCCGCTTATATAGCCCAACACCCTCCTAAGCCTATCCGATGTGGAACTTTTGACATTCTCCCACAGCCAATCCACAAGCGACCTCGCCGCGGAGCCCACCGGCAACCTCGCCGGCGTCCGGAGGGTCCACCAGAGACCGAAGGCTCAGGGCTGGCTCTGATACCACTTGTCACAGGGCCATTACTCTTCCCTCAAAAGACGTCTCATGGGGGTGTGCAGCTCACCCGCTTATATAGCCCAGCACCCTCCTGAGCCTCTCCGATGTGGGACTTTTGACACAAGGCACTCAAGTTGGTTACCGAAGTAGAGGATACTTTTCCCACCATCTCACCTAAATTAAGCAACTTGTACTCATTCCACCGACGCATGCATAACTCTTGAGCAAGCCATTAACATAATACTCAAGCTCACTAAAATATTAGAATATCTAATTTCTTCTTGTTATAGCTTAAACAATTACCAACATGCTCTTCCCCTGTTCATTTTTTAAGGAAAATTTAAATACGTAGAGAAACATATATACAACAAGGATCCATGTTCGGAACTGGGTCAAACCTTTGAAGCTTCGTGAGTTAATCCTCTGAAGGCTGCGCAAAAATTTAAACTAGTTCATACCATTAAAAAAAATCTAAAGTCCAAAAGGGGTGACACAGCAAAGCACCACACAAGAGTCTAGAGTCCTGTTTACAGGAGTGGGCTAGGGACATTTTGGAAACTCAAAACCATCAGTTGAGAAATTCTCCAACCTCTCATTTGATAAGTTGATTAAGAATATAAATAAATATATTTATATTCATCTTTTAATTTATGGTGAATTATTTAAATGATATAAATTAAATTCTACTATTTAATTTATATATTTAAATACCTCTTATATATTTATCTGACTCACAGTTGGTCAGCCTTTTATCTGACTATTTTCTTATTAATTAAACATTTAGTTAATTAATCATTAATATCAGGGATAATTTGAATTTTCTGATTTCACCAAATATTCAGCTGACTTTGAGTCAATGATCCACGTTTTTCTTATCTAATCAATTGATTAATTACTTAATTAATATATTAATTAGGAGTTATTCTTATTTCCAAATTAACTGATCCAGTTCATCGTCCAAATCCAAAAATCCAACAATTGTAATGGCCCTGCAAGTCAAAAGGGACGGGCCAAAGAAATGGAGCATGAAGATTTGTGTAGAAAGAGGGAACAACAAATTAATGCAACCCCGACTTAAAAACGACGAAGATGAACTTAAACGACGAAGATTTGTCCAAAAAAAGGTGTAATCGCAGCAAGGGGTTTTTTGGTTTGAAAATATTTTTTGCAATTAATTTATTCTGTAAAATGATTTAATTGACTTGGGGGCAAAAATCCTACCACTCAACGTTTATGACTAACTCGGTAGGTAAAGAATTAATTGGTGTTGGGCCTAACAAATGTAGCTAATCTCTTGTAACATGATAATCTATGGTTGGAATTATCATCAGGATAAATATTCACATTTAATATTCAACAATATCTCGAATAGAATTTCATCCAATCGAAGAATACCTACAAACTCGGCAGTTAAAGAGTTTTTGGACAAAAATAATTGATGGAGGTGGCATTCCATGTTACCACCACCTTTTGATCAATTTTCTTAAAGCACGTTGATATAAGTTATTTAGAAGTGTATTATCAAAACAAAAAAAATATTAAATGTGCAAGTGGCATCATTTCAAATGAAAAGGGTTGTACATTTAAAAAAGAGGCTAAATAAGCAACAATAAGTGAAAGGAGAAAAGATGGCTGGAACATTATAAAGCAAATGGGCAAGCAAAGCCCCACGTACCCCCACAGATAAAGTGTCCGTTTTGAAAGAATTTATTCCTAACGGTACGCAAATCAAAATAAAACCATATCAAAATCCGTAAAAACAATTTCAAAATCCGTAATTTGTTTTAATTTCATGAATTCTTCTTGAAATCCGTAAATTCATTTCTTCCAACAGATTCCCGAACACATCCATATATGATGTGTCTTAACATTTTACTTGTGGGGAAAACGACAAATAGAAGATGTATAATAAGATTAAGCATATACATAGATCGATCTCCACTACCCTGCTCACGGGATATAATATAAGCTGTTTTAACCAATTCATTAGAATAAAGAAGAGATATTTATATTAAATAAGGTGAAAGATAAAAACATAAGGATTCAAATTTAAACAATAATTATATAGGCAAAATTGATAAATACGCGCCAATCGCTCTCTAAATGACTTGGTATATTATGAATCAAAACAGTCAGGTAGAAGTTATTTGTAATATAGACGAGAGTACGTAGTTTCTTAAGAAAAATATGTGACACATTTTGGTGTTTCCTATCTAATAATAGGCCGTGTGTTATGATATTTAATATGGAACCGAGGAATCACTAATAGGGATTTTGGGTTAGGTGGGATAATGTGAAAAGGATTATGATAATATCATTGAAATAAAATGCAAGTATTATATTAATATTGAAGTCGCTAGAATATAATGCGCTTTGGGTGATCATTGAGGATCGTGACTTTTAATTAGGTAACATCATTGCGACACTTGTGTAGTTTTGTGTGTGTGTTCGATTGTATGGCGTGGCGTATTGTGGATCAGCCAGGCTAGTATAGCATACGTAGCAGAATGAGGCAAACACTTCTAATATTCCTTTAGAACCCGATTCTATTTCGTGATAGAGATGATTTAATAAGAAAAATGAAGGCTTGATTTGTTTGAGAAACAATTACTGTGAGTGAAATAATGTAATTATGGTGAAGTCATCATGACAACAAGTTACTACGTACATCATGAACTTGTTAGAATAAGGATTGCTAACTTTTCACAGAAACATTATTTGGTGATACATTCTTTTTTCAAGAGATCATATATCGATCGATTCTCCTTTTATTTTAAATTTTAAACTAACCTGAGTCATTTTCTGGATTTTTGTCTTCTTGAGTTTCAATCACGTCATTGAATGGGGGGAAATATGGGAAAATAACACTAGGTTCCCAATGAAAGCATGATAATATCAAAAAAATCCCATGAATTTGGCTATCTTTCAGAAGGGTCCCCTGAAACCTGAGTGAAATATGAATATCATATACAATTACCCTTATATCTTTGAAAGCATTTTGAATGCGAGAAGTCGAGGGGCGGTTTCAAACCCATCGTTGTAGCATTCTGTCACAACTGCTTGAGGAGATGCTGCACCGAGAGCTAGAAATTAAAATATGATGTCACTATCACCGTCACTGAGAGGTTGAAGAGTAACCGTCGTTGAGACTATAAGTCGTTATTGCTAAGTTGGAGAAGAAGCATATTTGTTCTCATTCATTTTACCCTTTCCACATACTTTAAACTCATACCCACAACACCAGTCACAACAATATAGTGGCTAAGAAGAAGTTCGTCATTGTCACAAGAGAAGAAGTCATCGTGGGTTTTGCAGCCGGATCCCTTGCCCATAATGCCAAAACTCGAGTTTTTGACTCCAAAACTCAAGTTTTGCAACCAAAACTCGAGTTTTGCAGCCAAAAACTCAAATTATATCAGGTGTGGTAAATGATTTGTCGATCCAACTAAATGACTTGTCAAACCAACTAAATGCTTCTTTTCCGGCTCAGCGATGGCGACTTATGCTCTCTATGACTGCAACTCCTCAATCTCTAAGTGACAATAGTAGAGACGTCATCTTCTTTGGTTCTCAGTGCAATGTCTCCTTAGGCGATTGCGACCGTTACTATGGTGGTGGGTTTGAAATTGCTCCTCAACTTCTCTCATTCAGAACGCTTTCGATGGCATAAGGGTAATTGCATATGATATTTATATTTCACTAAAGTCCCAAGGGACCCTTCCGAAAGAGGGTCAAATTCATGGGACTTTTTTGATATTATCATGCTTCCATGGGACCCTGTTACTATTTTTCCAAAAAATATTTACTCTCAATTTATGTTGTAAAATGGGGGAAAATCTAAATAGTGAGATAACTTGGAGCTTAGCTTATTGTCTTTAATGAGTATATCAGATTTGAGTGGAACTAGTCAGTATCCATCTTAGAAATAATTTTAACACACCTCAGGTTAAAGTATACTTTTAAGTCCTTTATATTTGCGTCAGTTTTCACTTTAGTCCTTTAAGTTTAAAAAGTGCACTTTTAGTCCCTCAAACTTAACTCTGTTAGTCTCTCTTAACGGAAATTGCTGATATGACTATAAATAATATATAACTTTAACTTCAAGATGACTAATGCCCTTTTATTCTCTGTTAATAAATTAAAAAAGAGAAAGGTTTTAAATGAAATCCTTCACAGACAGGAGATCATGAAATAGCCTCATTTAATTTATTCATTATACACAGACTGACACAGAGATACATACATGCATGCATATACTGGAATTAAGATTTTTTTTTTGTAAAAGAACTATTTGGCTGATGGTTTTTTGAACTATTTCTTACTCGAAATTTCATGACATAGTACGTAGAAGGTAGAAACAACGGAGAGGGGAAGCAGAGATATAATGAACAGCTCAAAGTTTACTCCTCTTCATATTATCTTCTTCAAGTCTCTCGGGTTGAAACTAATCATAATTATACTTTTTAACTTTGAGAAACAGATATCATCTTGAATGGTGATGGAATCATCATCAAGACAATAAGTCGACATCTGCTGAATTATATAAGCTATTCATATATATATATATATATGTCGCTCCTGCTTCGATCACAGTTCATGCATGCACGTAAACGGCGTAAAAACGCGCACTTTGCTCCGAGGCTACATCAAATTCACAAGTAATAAATTAATACGCCCTAACATGTGTGCTTCTATATATATATTAAACAAAGATCTCGTAATAGAAGTACTTATATACAAAACACACAGCTATAGAACACGCAGAAGTGACTTCAGAAAGCTAGTTGCAGCTTCTTATTCTAACATGCATCACACTCACCATACACCTCACTGCATATCGTACAACAGGACAACAGCGGAGAAATCCATCTCTCTCTCCATATGTTTTCTATATATATATATATATATATGTTTAGGCATACTTGCATGCATCTTTGTGTTTGTGTGTAGCATCTAGCCTTGGCTGTGATGTGCTTGATTATTCACGAGAGCAAGAATCCTTTGCCTGCCAAAGAAGCTATATTTGGCAGGGTAGGCTCGATTCCTTCCAGGAAGAGGACCAGGGAAAGAACTGGCCAGTGAAGCCGGAGATTTGTGAGCTTGATCCTCATGATGATGAACTAGTAAACCAGCAGGACTAACCAGAGCTTTTCGTGGTTCCACCAGATTTTGCTGAAACTGATGATGATGATGATGATCAGCCATGGCTAGCTCTTGCTTGAAAAAAGTACTGACGACGACGACGACGACGAGGATGATGAGAGACTAAGTGGTGTAGTTCATTATTATGCAGAATGAGAAACCAGGTTTTTATAGGGGCATCTTCATGCAAGAAGCTTGAGAGGGAAGCTTGCTTTTGGGCTAACGTGTCAACGTACATGGAGCTTGGAAGGTAGAATAATTTTCTATTTTCGTTTCTTTCCTCTGAAATAGGATTTCTCTGATCTTTAATTTCTGTGGAGAATCAGGTTCCTTTTTTATATAGTGGAGTCTGGTCAAGTCGGCCGGAACATATTTGAACTAATCCTCCCTCTCCATTTTTTGTATAGTGGGGAGCACATGTATTTGTTATTTGCGTGCATTATCCTTTTTTAAGTTATATGTCCGTGTCTTCAATTTCCTAGCTTTTATTATTTTCTCCTTAATTAATTAGTACTCTCTACTCTACTCTATTAGTACATGTGTTATGGGTTACCAGTCCTTATTATAAATTCATTTTCAGAAGAAAATTTTGATCTTGAATATTAGTTTACTTAAAAGTTATTAAAGACTGTTTTCCAACTTTCCCTTACCTCAACTCATTCTTATTGAAGAGAGAGAGACAGATCGATAAGTGAGATGATTTGTGAATGTATAGAGTGAGAATTTTAATAAAAGCTAAATTTAAGAAATCGATCCTCGGCAAAAATTAAAAAATTGATCAATTTAAAACATATGTAATGACTTAACTAGCAATTCTTGATATATGTGAGGATTAGTGAAAATAGATTTACAATATTAATGACCATAGCATCTTTTTCCAATGATAGATGGAGGAGTCAATCCTCTTGGGTCAAGATCAGCTTCGATCGTTAGAAGCATTCCCACCAATTTTGATGTGTATCACTTTTAGAGATTCCAACTCATCTCGATCAAGTGTAAACAATCTCGATCGATCACACGCAAGTTGTTATCATGCTTGCGAGCTAGCTAGTATTATTAAACGTTACTATTACTTGTTGTGTACTTTTAACTATTTGAGGCGGAGAAACTTGCGTCTCTAATATGAGAGCGTTGAATATGACCATAAATATACTATCTTTTTTTGTTGCCAGAATAAATATACTATCTTAATTAATACATTTTGTCTCTTATATTTATTATTGTCATTGATATCATATAGCTGGGTACTTTACAAATCACATTTTATGTTAATATTGTAGTTGTAGCCTAGCTAAAATTCACGCATATAGTTTTTTCAACTCTCCCACCTCAATTTAATTTTTATTTACTAATCCAAGACTTTGATGGTAGTAATTCACTACCAGAAAAATGTCATTTAGCGACAAAAAAATCCATCGCTAAATGGTTATTTTCCATCAGAAAATTTTCATTTAGCGCCGAAAAATATTAGTACCCCTCGTTTTAACGATGGAAAATAGCCATTTAAAGATGGATTTTCCGTCGTTAAATGAAATTTTTCTAGTAATGTAAAAGGGGTGGGAAAATATCAAGGCCTTTTCATCGCTCCATCCAATTATCGTTAGTTATATGTATGTGATTATATATTAAATGTTTGTTTGTGAAACCTAGGTTTGGTTTCAAAACCTAGGTTTTGGTCCAAAACTTAAGTTTTGTCCAAGTACAAAAAAATTTCTGAAAAGCTATTTTGGTTATAAAACCTCATTTTGAAACCTAGGTTTTCTCTTTCCTAACTTTTCCTCCTTTTCCTACTTTTTCCTCCTTTTCCTACTTTTTTCCTTCTTTCTCTTTCCTATTTCCTACTTTTTTCCTTC
>JANTPZ010103051.1:0-17698 GCA_025593235.1 Vachellia pachyceras
TTGTCCATCTTATCATCAATATTACAAAGCTTATCATCCTCCACATAGAACTTTATCTGTTTGAACCCTTTTTTGAACCACCGATTCTCCATTATCTCAGGAATGGAAATCCGGGTTTGTGGGTTGGTATCAAGAAGACGGGTGACAAGCCGGGTGAGATCGGGTGAGAACCACTTGGGACACTTGAACACACCCTTGTAAATCTTCTTGTACATTGCCATGATGTTCTGGTCATGGAAAGGCAAGTAACCAGCCATCAGAACAAACAGAACAACCCCACAAGCCCAGACATCAACCTTAGCCCCATCATAACCTTTTCTAGCCAATACCTCGGGAGCAACGTAAGCGGGAGTCCCACAAAATGTGTGGAACAATCCATCTTGCCGAATTTGATCAGAGACAGCACTCAATCCAAAATCAGACACCTTGAGATCACCATTTTCGTCGAGCAACAAGTTTTCAGGCTTGAGATCCCTGTGATATACCCCTCTCGCGTGGCAGAAACCGACGGCGGAGATCAATTGCTGAAAGTATTTCCTGGCACTTTCCTCCTTCAATCGACCTTTAGTGACTTTATTGAATAGCTCACCCCCACGAACATACTCCATCACGAAATAGATTTTCGTCTTGGTGGCCATGACCTCAAAGAGCTGCACGATGTTGGGGTGTCGGACCCGTCGAAGGATGGAGATCTCGCGCTTGATGTGAGCGACGAGGCCGCTCTTGAGGATTTTCTCCTTGTCGATGACCTTGATGGCGACCCCTTCGCCGGTTTTCACATTGCGAGCATGGTAGACCTTGGCGAACGTGCCATGACCGAGAAGCTTGCCGACTTCGAAGCGACCCAACAGGAGGCTGCTACCGCCGACCTTCTTGTTGGCGCCGCTGGTGGAGGGCTTGTTGGAAACGGCGTCGGCCATTGATGGCGAAGCAGATGCGGAGTTCAAACTTGAACAAAAGTTTGAATTTTTGTTCAGAGAGAAATGAAGGAGTTGTTTTCTAGTGATAGGCCTGCAAACATTGAAGGTGCTATGCTATGGAAGGTGGAGTGTGTGGTTTTGATTTGTGGACGGCCTTTTATCGGTTACAAGAAAGCTCAAAGAAATAAAGGAAGAAACGTTTGGCCAAAGAGAGGGCGAGAGGGAAAGGGGAGATGCGCTTATAAGAGAGAGAATATACCGCCGGATCATTATTGGATTTGCTTGGATAGTGTGAAATAACGGGTACAAATTCCAAGATAAATATATGAGAAGAATTTTATCTTAATAAACATAAGAATGACTTTTGGGAAGCCAAACTCAAATTCTACGATAGCTCCTCATCACTCTTCTTCCCCATTTGCCTTTCTTTTCCTTCTTCACTTTCTATCTAATTATAGCTATTCATGTTCAACAAATGAGATCCGGGACGTGGCCAGTTTGTCGCAATTAAATGTCCCCATTTCTATTTCCAATTTAGTAATATCAAATGTAATGAATATTTTAGCTTTTTCCATCGGTGGTTCCAATGAATGCAAGACACCTGAACAAAACATGTTAACACTTATTGGCCAGTTATTGTCTGATACTACCACCACCACCATTTAAATTATAATATGCATTTTTCTCCAATAAACAATCTTTTTATGTTCACTCCAATTTAATATGGTGCTCCTACCCTGCCTAAGATGCTGCCAGCCATTCTTTCAGAGGATCCAATTAACAAATTTAAAAAAACGGTGGGAAAATACTTTTACGTAAACCGATATAAATATGTAGGAAAAGTTTTGTTTCGACTTGTGTGCAACGTTGAAAAAAAATCTTTTCCAGTGAATTTCTCCTTGTATAGGAGCACTTTCATCATGAATGAAAGTTTGTTTAACCGAAGGAGTGGATCCTTGTTGCATGAAGAACCATAATTCAAATTTTATTCGACGTAAATGTCCATTCTTTAGTGATGACCATATCTCAACCTTGATTGTCTGTAATGCAAGAATTGTCAATATTATTTTCACTTATGATGGATAAATTTTTTTTTTTTAAAAATAGAGACCTAGCAGTAATTCTCCATTGTATCACTATGCCCCAGGGCAGTTGTTAGGTAAACTAGAAAAAGTTGCGTCCTACGAGTTGGATAGCGTGGCAGGACTTAAGCACAGCACAATACAACACGACTCATCGGTGGGCCGCCGCCAGTCGTAGAGTTCGGTAGAACTCAAGATCTTCAAATTCCAGAACGGAACATACATTCTTGCTTAACGTGACCGAATTTGTAGAATCACATATTGGAGTTGGACTGCCAGAGAAGAGAGAGAGAGAGAGTCCTAAATAACGGCTACTTCCTCCTGCTTTCTAGGACGCACATCAGAAACAGCCAGAACCAGGTCGAACCTTACGCCCACCATCTTCTCACATCCACGTGTATGAAGTTGCCACCGTTGATGCAGTATTTGTAAGTGTCATCACACGGTTTAGTTTGTTTTTCCTCCCCTGGAGTTGGTGACTTTTCATGTAATTTAACGGAAAAGAATGATGATCGTTTTCATGGCTCTGTTCATACCACTTGCAAGAAGCAGCCTGAATGTATGGAGTGGGGGACGCAAGCTCCTTGTAGCGCTGTCCAGGACCCGTCTGGCAAAGTGGCAGAGTGTTACCTTTATGTAAGTTGAAGTAAATATGTGGAAGAAATTATTTCATTTTACGAAAAATATTGTACATTTGGAAAGTGTAGAAGTATTATCAAACATCCCGATGAATTATTCATGTGGTTCTTATAATGCGACTGGGGGTACTTTAATTCATCACATACCACAAACATATCGCACGTCTCCGCCGGGTTGCAACCTCTGCGTGTGTGTGTTATTTTCTTGATCTCAAACACGTAGTCGGATATCTATTTTGATATCTCAAATATAAAAATACAATTCATTTTATCTTCTAAATTCATAATTTCTAAAGTATAGCTGTTGAAGGCGTGTACTAATGTCCCATTTGGTAACATGAAACCAAGGTACAGTTCCATGGAATTGAAGTCATGCTCATGTCTCCCTTTTCCTCTTCATTTAGCCACCACCAACCTTCACCGCCCATCATCCCCCTTCATTTCATCTGGCACAACATCCAACCCCCCCCCAATGGCAACAACGAAGCCCATAGTGTGAATGTTCTTCGGGTGATGGCAACAACCTTCAAGCTTCTTTAATTGCAACTAAGGATACTTTTAGCTCTCCAGGTGTTGCAACCGGTATGCTGCCTCGTTCCACTGAGAACGCGATATAGAAATACTTTTACGTAAGTCGAGGTAAATATGTGAAGGAGATTATCTCGTTTTACGGAAAAAACGCTGTTAAACGCCCGTTTGACTTTTCTAAACGCTTTGCCAAACAAGCTAAATATGAGTCATTTTAATTAATATACGAGAATCAAACTAAAAAATGATACAGTTAACTCCTTTGATATTCTTAAAATTGAAATATTTTGTCACTTTTATTCTTATGGAGTAATGCGGATTAAATAAACATCATTTGGAAATGAATATTAATTATAACAAAAAAATTGAAAAAAATAAACATTAACTATCTTACATGTAATTTATAATCAGATCATATCATTCTTTCAAAAGGGACCCATGTTATAGATAAAAAAGAGTATATACCTTTGTCCAGTCTCAAATATAGGTTAAAGATGTATTTTTCTCTTTAATATAAGAATTTAAATCCTTTTATCTTGTAAAATTTTTACTTACACAAACTACTTATTTAGACCTTTATATTAGGAATAGGAAGTAAGGGCAATATTTATTTGTGAGGTAGGGAGGGATGAGAGTGATTGATCCAAGGCTTGGCTGCATTATTTCCTTACAATTATTTGGAGGAGATGTGATTCAGAATCTGGGGTGCTGCCGATTTGCCAGTGACTGTGTCCTTATTTTTGTCGAACTTTGTGGGGCCCTTCATTCTGTCGCTTCCTCTGCTTCTTGTGCAACTTACAACACAGCACCAACACATGCATATGTAATTGCCCAGTCTGCGTAACAAATCAAAGAGAACATCAGTCATTCAGTGTGACAAACACTCTTGTGAAGGGCTCATCGTCCGTAAGTTTAATTGGCGAAAGGATTGTGTTAGTATTCTCACTTAAAGGGAGAGGGTTCGATCTTGGGGAGTCTCATTTTGTTGTAGCTCCAGTCGCGACGTTTGGGGAGGCATCACCACAGCTTAGTGAAGCTGGGTTGACCTAACTGTGTGGTCAAAACTAAATGGCTTGCTTGACATGCCCAGTGCCCGCAGGGACAGGCCCCAGTAAATCATATGTTAGGTGCCCTGCCCTTGAATCGTGGGTGAGCCCAACCCCTTTCTTAAAATTTATGGATAAAAAAAACTCATGTGAAGGAGGGCCCAAGTTGATGAAAGCCCAGATTATTGAGTTGTTCATCATCATTTAAGATGGGCTTGGGGTAAATGAGTTGCATCCCCACCCTATTGGAGGCCATATTGTAATGGGCCCATATTAAAACGCACATCAACGCGGCCTTTGGGACTCGCGCTGTGTTTGAATTCCAGCTACCCTAGAGCTTATATTTGTTGGATTCAATTGTATGTTCTGATACAGAACAGTACTTCACTGTAGAATTATAGACCAAATTCAATCCTTCATACACCCAAATCAATGGGAAGTTTGACTTATAACTCATAGAATTATGAGTTCAAATTTTATTGCCAATATGAAAATATCGTTGGTGAGCAATGTAGTACTTTTTCAGCCCCCATACATCTCAACATTTTTTTGATTAAAAAGAAGAGGAACTCCATGGAGGAGCGAGATACAGTTCTTTTAAGCCACAGTGATGGGTATAAGCAGTGAGAAACTTGAAGGTAACAGAACTTTGGAATTATAATAATTATACATTATAAAAAACATTAATTACATATTAATGCCACTAATTAAAGGATAGTAATTGCATGGGAATTTTTTTCTCATCACCTAAACGCAGCAGCAGCAAAATGGCAATTCATTGCCAACAGAGGGGAAAAAACTACTGAATGACTTAGCTGACTTGTATTTTCCATGCCAAATAAATAAAAACTAAAATTGAGAGTATAGACAGAGCTTATGGATATAGAACACGGTTGAACAAAATTCAGACAATATGTTCCCAACAGGAAACCGAAAGTCATTATTAGAATTTTTGAAAATCAAAGTGAGATGGAAAAAATTACATGGATGTATAACTATAACCAATCCACTAATCCCTCTGGGGTCCCTAAATTTGTGCGAGTGAGGAAGCTCAGGAGTTACGTGATTATTTCTTCATAGCCGTTACCACATTGGCCACAAATAAATGCGTGTAAATCCATGTGGCGCCTCATCATGGGGCTTGGAATTAGCTTCCTAGTCCACAGTACAACCTTAGTCCTTTCTCTCTTTGCATTTGCACATTTAACCTTCGACTTCTTCCATCAACAACGTCCCATGTATCGATTAGTCCCACCTTTGACACCCATCGACAGATTCTTATGGGGCCAGAAAGCAAAGAGTCACATGGCTGCTAATGCGATTGGAGGATCAAGTTTCGTGGATGGGTTTGTGTTACCAGAAGAACAGGCTTTGAACTGGACACAATCTCAAGTCCCACCACCATTGTGCTTCACAAACAGAGTTCTGGGGAAGCATCATGATGACGACGATGATGCTGTGGGGAGGATAAATAATAAGAAAGGGTCTGGAGTGTCTCTGATCAAAGGACAGTGGACTGATGAAGAAGACAGGTACGTACAACTCTAAAGACATGACTTGCTTTTTAGTTGTATATATATACACGTGTGTGTTGATTTCTTGTACTTCCATTGCTGTAAACTATTGTGGATATTGGTGACAAAGCAGGAAATTGGTGAGATTGGTGAATGAATATGGAGTGAAGAAATGGGCTGAAATAGCAGATAAATTGTATGGAAGAGCCGGCAAGCAGTGTCGTGAGAGATGGCATAATCATCTGCGCCCTGATATCAAGGTCTTTTTCTTCCTCAGTACTTGTCTCTGGCATCAATTTGAGTTTTCTTGTTAAATTGCAAATTCCTTTGCCTTTGATTTTACTCTTTAGTGTGACTTAAGTAGATTGCATATCTAATTTCATATTTTGTTGATTTTTTACTCTTTTCCATAATGGGTAATATATTTAAAGTGTTTTTGGGGTGTGGTGTTTACCATCTCAAATCTCACGTAAAAATACTCCTTTTAATCTATTCATTTTATAATTCTATTTTTTATTAAAGTGAATTTTATATTACCTATGTAAGGGAGGGTACAATTTTTTTATCCTTTCTTTTTAATAACATGTGTGACCTTTTCATCCAACTTTAACCAAGAGCTTTGCAAATATTTCCAAGATTACCTCTTCTGTTTCATTTCCAGCCAAAAGCATTTGACCTTCCCTTAATTAGAGAGCATGAGCAATTGAGCATCTACATATAGATATGCCAAGGATTCATCTAAAATTGATATGATCTGCAAATCTTCCTCCACTTAAGAACTAAAAGAATGGCGGGTTGACTTTTACATTTTCTCAATCAGTGTCATTTCATGCCATCTGTGTGTGAGAGTGTGTGTGTCCAGCTCGTTAGATCTTGCTTCCTTGAATCCCTAAATGTACAAGGCTGAACTGCTACACAATGTCACGTGAATTTCTGAATGTTCTGAAAATGTTTTGTCATAGAGAAAATTAAAATATATACCCAAAAAATCTTGTTCGTGGTTCATCTATTTTCAGAAGGAGAGCTGGAGTGAAGAAGAAGAGAGGATATTGGTGGAAACACATGCCAAGGTGGGGAATCGCTGGGTAGAAATAGCAAAGAGCATTCCAGGAAGAACAGAGAATGCGATCAAGAACCACTGGAATGCCACTAAGAGAAGGCAGAATTCAAAGAGAAAGAAGAAAATCACACACACATCAACAACAACAGCACACAAAAAGCCACGTTCCTCCATACTTGAAGACTACATCAGAAGCATGACCACCATAAGTAAATCCGAGCCATCTTCTGAATCTGCTCTTGTTAATGGAAGCAGCTCTGTAATAGCTGAACCATACGATGAGGGATTTCTCTTCTTGCAAGGAATCTCTGCTGCGGACAATCAGAATCACAAACAGTATCTTGCTGATTCTGTTGAGCACTCTGAGAATTCTTCAACTTGCTTCTTGTTGGACTTTTGCCAAGCAGATGGTGAGCATCATCTTGTCACTGACGTGACTTATGGGTCTGGGTTTGTGTATTCCATTTCAAACCCAGATAAAAAAAGTTTCTTTGAGAATCTCCTCTTCGAGGAATCCGCCACTCCCATCAAACACTCGCAATCAGATCTTTATCTCTCTCACTTGCTCAATGGACCACCCTCTTCCTCATCACATCTGTGGGGATACGGAAATCATCAGAACCTGAACATGAATTTGCTCATGGGGTATCAAGACAGTTCAGAACCAAAGCCAGAGATGGATTTGATGGAATTGGTTTCCTCTAAGTTAACCACAAGCAACAATAGTACTAGCATTTGAGTTAGGGCTAAGCGTTTCAGTCTACTATTTTGAGGTTGGCATTGTTACTTTTGACCACGAATCTATCATTTTCAACTGCCTCGTAGCATTAAAGAAAAGAACAGAAAAACAGGAATGTTAGTTTAGACGAGTTTGAATCAAACAGTGATGCGCATTGAATCACTAGTGAGGGCCACATGAAGGTGTAAGCGTGGGATGGTGACAGGCATATAATAATCCCAGATCTCAATATCCGAGTTTGATATTGCGAATACTCAAAGTTCGAGGTGGAAAGGGAAATGGAATTTTGGGTTTGGATGCTAATGGATTAGGTGATACCAGCCACTTTAAACATGTCTTTTATAACCACAAACCAACACATAACACAGCAGCAAGAGGGAGGAACGAGTGAGATATAGCCTCTAGCACTTGGAATTAGTGGAGGAATCTCACCTGCCAACCTCCAAATCCATCATCCCAACAAGCAGTTTTTGAACCACTCTCTGCTTCTCTGTGTCTATTCTTGTCCAGCTTGTCCCCTAAATTTGAAATTGATTTTACCTTTCTTTGGCGCTTGATCTGTCATTATGTGAAACAGGGGATGTGTTTGGCTCATCCACATCAACCAAATATAATACCAGTGGAATTAAAGGTTTCATTCTTTGAAGAGTCCCATAACATGATTTTGGTTTTTAAAAATCCAATCTTGACTAGCGAAGACTTGAAAAGGTGAGCTGAGAGACTGGGCACTATCAAGTCTCTAAGGTGGGCACATGATTTGTTCACATCAGAGAAATTACACGACGCAAGGGACTGTCCCAGATTGTGAATGATCCTTCCAAGCATTTCTTCTTCTTTTTTTTTGTTACAAAAAAGGTTTGATAAGTTGGGTTTGAGGCTTTTCAGGGTAAAACATATCTCTAAATTCAGAAAACGGTCATAAAACTACTTATATATCCCTACAAACAATGTCCTCACATTAACAATAAGATTTGAACTTACAAATGAGTTGCAAGCCAACTCATTACCAATTACCAATTAAGCAAACTTTTATTGACCCCTTCCACTAATTTCCCTTTTCTTATTCTTGTTTTGATTCCCCGAAAATACTGATACGTCAATTTCTGTTTGTTTTCTCTCGTAGCAATCCCACTCAATCAACGAGGCATAGTTAAATACCATTTAAGCCCCTTCAGAATATCTGATTGGGAGCCAGCCTCTTAAATGATTAAGCCTGGTGGTATCTGGTATGTAAGCTGGAGGCCGTGGGTGCGATTATGCTTGTAAGCTTAGACCACTAGTGTTATGTGTATATAAAATATCAGACTCAGCGGGTAGAATATTGTGATTTTTAGCAATTATGAGAAGAAAGCTGAGCTATTTTTTGAAGGCAAAAGGATGCACGTGTTGATGGAATCATTTGTCTGCGATTACTAGTTCATAAATCTGATTTTCTAATTCTGGACAGAGTTTGCAGAGAAAGGACCTCAGTCAGAAAATTTAGATTAAATTATATATGTATTGAGCCTCGACCATATTAAAAGAATCGAGTGTGAACTAAGGGAATTTGTTGCCCACTTTAAATGACACTGGCATTTATTATATCATGTATCCAGTTTGAACTCTGACCTTCTCCCAAGTGAGTGGAAACAGGTAGAGTTACTTGAAATAAATATGCAGGTATATATAAATAACTAGGTGAAGTTGTTCTGCCCCATTAAATTCCTACTGAGAACTCTTGTTCATGTGCTAATTTCTGCTTTGCATTATCTCCTTCCATGGAAGAGGAATGGAAATTTATGTCGGCAATAAACAAGTTGTTTATATAATAAATTCATATAACTTTAATCAAAGGTGGTATGCTTGAACTTTATTCGTTTGTAATGAAGCTCCTTTACTGGGAAAAGATGTAAAAAAAACTTTCGCAAAGAATCTGCCCACCCATGACAAATAACGAAGGTTTCGTTTCTCATCAACAAATATCAATACGAAGCATATATCAAGACCAAGTTTTGAGTCTATTACTCATCATTCATTCATTCATTCAATCAATTAATTAATTATAATTACTATCAATATAAAATATATGACAGATCTTTTAGGGGATAAAAAACCTTATGCATTGAGTATAACGTTTGTTGTGAGCTTATATGCATCGTTCATTGAAAATAATTATATTTAAAATATTATCACGGGACACCAAATGCAAGCATATTTTTAAGAAAAGATTGATTTTAATTCGTAAAATAATGTGCTAACTTACTCAGTTATATTCAACCCCCTATCAGCTTCAGTATAATTTAATTAAATTTTAATGAAAAACTAGAGCAGGTAGTCATTTGTTTGACAGGCTTTCGGTGAGAAATGGGAAAATCGCAATCACGGCATGAGCCAGCTCGATGATATTAAACTCGCACTGTCATATAGATCAGCGACGTCGTCCGAGCACGTTGTGCAGGTTCAGCAGTCAACCCCATCCTCTGTAAATCCAACTTCCATTAAACTTGTCTTCTCTCTCCCTCTCTCCCCCCTTCCTTCAACATGCCGACCTTGCTTCCCACTGTGACCTCCAAACAACATCAACACTAATAGGTCCCCCTCTTTCTCTTCTGAATCTGCTCCATACTATCTCACTGAAACCGGGGCTATGGGAGCTGAGGTTGTCATCAACTCCTATGTTTGTAGATTCTGGATTCTTCTGGCTTTGTTTGCTATTATTGCGGATTCTTCCTGCAACAGCACCGACCACGAGTTGGTCTTCAAGGCCTTTCAATCTGTCTCAGGCTTCAATGTTTCATGGTTCCATACGCAAGGTTCGAACTGTTCAAGAGCTTCGTCTCAGATAACTTCAATACGGCTTTCTTCCAAGAATCTGAGTGGGGCTATCTCTTGGGCTTTTATCAGGAACATGTCCAGCTTGCAGGTTCTTGATCTTTCTGGGAATTTTCTCCAAGGCCATGTGCCTCGCTGGTTTTGGGCATCTCCCAGCTTATCAAAAGTTGATCTTTCTAATAACAAGTTTGGAGGGAGCATTGAGCTCGATTCCCCCACTGGAAACTCCTCGCTTTCATCGCTTCAAAGTCTCAATCTATCTCACAACAGGTTCACCAATCCGCCTCAACTGATCTCTGGGTTCTCAAACCTCAAAATTCTTGACCTCTCGCATAACAATTTGAGGACTCTCCCCTCTGGCCTTCAAAACCTCACCGGCCTAAACCATCTCGACCTCTCAAGCTGCAATATCAAAGCAAACGTAAAACCCATTTCTGGTCTGCGCTCGCTGGATTACTTGGACTTGTCAAACAACACTTTTAACGGTAGTTTCCCTTCTGATTTCCCTCCTCTGGAAAATCTCCAGTTCTTCAACATTTCTTACAACAACTTCACAGCACTGGTTCACTTAGACAAGTACAAGAAGTTTGGCAACTCAGCTTTCATTGACGCCGGAAACGGCTTCGCCCATCAGAATACATCTAACACTTCCAGTGTTGATCCACCTTATCCTCATGCTTTAAAAGCCTCGGCGCACCGCCACAAACACAGAACTCTGGTTGTGGTGGTGTCCTCTGCTTCAGCATGTGTGGTGGTTCTGTTGAGTTTATGGGTATTTTGCATTTGCAGAAAGAAGAGGCGACTGGCGAAAAAAAGGAAATGGGCAATCTCGAAGCCGGTGCCTATGGGAATAAAGTTGGACAAATCGGGGCCTTTCGCATTCGAAACAGAGTCAGGAAGCTCGTGGGTGGCGGATTTGAAGGAGCCATCGTCGGCACCGGTGGTGATGTTCGAGAAGCCGTTGATGAACCTGAGCTTCAAGGACCTGATCGCAGCCACGTCACACTTCGGCAAGGAGTCGCTGCTGGCGGAGGGAAGGTGTGGGCCCGTGTACAGAGCCGTCGTCATCCCCGGTGACATCCACGTGGCAATCAAGGTTCTGGAGAATGCAAGAGACGTCGATAGCGATGACGCCATCGCTCTGTTCGTTGACCTGTCTAAGCTCAAACACCCCAATTTATTGCCACCCTCCGGATATTGCATTGCAGGTACTTGCCGCCGTACCAATTTCTCAGACGTTTCAACTGTCAAAAACTCGTTTGTATTTTACTATTTTCCGCCGCGGAGCCCATTGAACATCTTTTTTTATGCACTTCTTTAGCCTTACGTTCCCCAATAGAATGTCAAACTTGGTAACCCTTTGTGTAACCAATCTCACCTAAATTCTGCACTCGCAATTTATTACGTTTACCTATAAGTTATGGAGCCTAGTTTTAAAAAGTTGCATTAGCATTAGTAGTCTGATTTGTTTTAGCAATTATTCTGATAAAGCCACTATACTCAGTATGACTCGTCATTAATTGGTTTTACATTGTGTTGGTTTTGTTCTTCTTCCTTGTCAAATGGTTGATCCAACACATTTCTCATATGTCACAGTACATATATATATTGAATGGGATTTTATTGCCAAATGTTCATATTTCTTTATGGAATTTCAGGCAGTGAGAAGCTGATTTTGTACGAGTTTATGTCAAACGGCGATTTGGGTAGGTGGCTACACGAGCTGCCAACGGGGCAGACCAACGTGGAGGACTGGACCGGTGACACGTGGGAGATTCAAAACGGCTCCGGGCCGCAGGCATCGTCCCCGCCGGAGAAGATGAACTGGCTGACACGACACCGTATATCCGTCGGAATTGCGCGGGGGCTAGCATATCTTCACCACGCAGGATCAAAGCCCGTCGTCCACGGCCACCTGGTGACTTCAAACATCCTGCTGGCCGACGACTTGGAGCCCCGGATCGCCGATTTCGGGATCCGAAACATGGGGAAGGAAAAACAGGGCACGAACTGCACCACGGAGACGGACGTTTACTGCTTCGGGGTGGTGCTGATGGAGCTCTTGACGGGGAAGCCCGGCACGGCGGATACGGTGGTACGGGTGAGAAAGGCGGTGAGGGAGGGGCAGGGGGAGCGCGCGTTGGACGAGAGGCTGAGGCTGAGGTGCGACTGGGAAAGTGAGATGCTGGAGAGCCTGCGAGTGGCGTACTTGTGTACGGCCGAGTCATCCGGGAAAAGGCCCACTATGCAACAGGTCCTGGGTTTGCTCAAAGACATTCACCCACACCACCCGAGTTGACCCGCTCTCCAACTCGTTCCTCTTTTTCGAGTTCCAACACCGTCGCAGCAATATCACGAACCACGCACTTTGGAACCGTGTGGGGCTCCGTCTCGTCAAATGATTCCTCGCTGCTCGGGGGTTGTTCTGCACGCGCAGTGAGTTCGCGTGGTGTTGGCTACGGAGTTGTGGATCATACCGGTTTGTCAATTGTCTCCTGCATTTGGATGTAGAGTACTACTTTGGTCTTTGTATTATAATTTTTTCCCAGAAGAAAAGACGGAGAGGAAAAAAGAAGGTAAGTTTTTTTTTTATATACAAAAAAGTTTAGGTGGGTTCGGCACCGGTCCCCCACTAAGGCCAGGGCCTGGCCCCAGGGTTCTTTGAGCACTTACAAGAGACTTACGAGATCGCCTACCAAAGGAGTCCTCACGACGGCAGAGGGAATCGAACCCACCTCCTTGTGGGAGTTGGTTCCGTTCCTTACCATCTGTGCCAAGCTCCTTTGGCAAAAAGAAGGTAAGTTGAGGGCGGGAAGCGAAGGTGATGAATTCTCACAAACCAAAAGACAGAGGAGGTTGCTTCATTGTTGAATGTTGCGTTTCTCTTTCACTTTGTTTCTTTGTGCTTTAATTTTCTTTTTTTTAATTGAGTGGCAGGGGAATATCCTAATTCCTACCTTCGCCTTCAGTCGCAAAAAAAAGAAACAAAGATAAGGAGGTAGATGCACCTAAGCTTGACCATGTTTGCGACCTATGTTTATTTTTTGTAATTTGTGAGTGAAGAGAGATTGTGTTAGAAATATGTAGGAAAAGTTGCAGAGAGATGAAAGGAGGGAGTGGCCTGAATTGATCTAAGGAGACCACTAGACTGGGATGTATGATGAACAAGGTTACATGCAATAGTAATTGTATGGTGGGGAGTCATGGACTGTTCAACAAGATAAATTTGCTGGGGTGATCCCACAGTTTCCAGCAAATTGTGTTTGTTTATTATATATATATAATTGACCAAAGGGGACAGTTACGGCATCGCGGGCTTCCTGATTTCTTCTCTCCGTGTGATTTTGTCAATATTGGAGGCTAATTGGTTTGTTGTTGTTGTTGTTTTGTTGGTCAACAAGTCAACTATATCCAACTGCTTAGCATAACTTGCAATTTCCTTTGTTCTGCTTAGACAATCATGGATGGGACATGTATCACACCTTGAATTTGAGCGATGGAGGTTTTTTTTTCCTTTCACATAAAAGTTTAGTTTAGAAGATTTGGGTGTTAAAGACTCATCAGAGTCTGTGGGTATACATCTTAGAGCCCTGTGAAGGCTCACAGACTACCCACTAGTAGGAGACAACAGAATTTAACCCCAAAACTTTATTAACTTTAACTCAATTCCTTTAAATTGGACTAACGTTTAGAAATCGTGAACTTTTAATATGTTATATAATCATCTCAGGTGTACCCATTTCACTATCTTAGGTGTGCCTTGGTTTGGTGTGAAATTAAGTGGCGTTTCATACACACACATATGGATTGATTACAGTTGGGTTGGTTGAAAGATAGAATGAATCTTGGTCGGAGGTAGGAGTATTTTGCGCCAAGGCGTCAATATTCTTTTATTATCGCCCATCAGGTCATGCTAATCTTAGCACCTAATCATTCCCCTGTAGGGTGGCGTTCTTGGGTCCTAGGTTGCTTTTCATATAATACTATGAATCATCACACACACACACACACACACATGTTTACTTATATATATCTATAGATGTTTCTATCATTTTTTTTTACGGAAAGGGTATTTTTATTATTAGATTATTCAACTTATTACATGGCGTGAGAGGATCTAATCATCCCAGCCATGGAGTTAGTAAAAAAATTTCTTGTGAGATGCAATGGACTGGAGCAAGATGCAATGATCAGAACACATCGGATACTCAAAAATATAACTCTTCAACCCAGAAAATGAGAAAAAAAATTCTTTTCTTTTTTTTTCCCATCTTTATCTAATGTGACATCCCCATGTATGGCTTTAGATATGGGAATGCGGGCCCAACCCGTCAGTCCGCCACCTCTAACTCGAGGGTTGGTGGGCAAGCCTACTTAACCCGTTTTTTTATTTTTTTAAAAAAATCATTTATATATATATATTTTTTCAATTCTAATATTTTTGGGAAATTTACATTCAAGTCTCAAATAGAGGAATTAATGAATAAAATGTTCTAAAGATTCATAAAATTACTTTAAGGTTCCATGAGTAACTGTTGAGTTTATTAATGAAGGCTAGTAAGGTTGTTAATAACAACCTCAGTAGCTACTCCTGGGACCTTATGGTAATTTTGTGAATCTTTGGAACCTTTTATTCATTAATTATCTTATTTGGGACTTGATTGCAAATTTCTCAATATTTTTTACAAAGAAAAAAGTAATAGTAAATTTTATTTTTAGAAAATTATTGAACATTTATTGATAGGATTGGAAAGAGAATCATGAAATTATGAAATCTTATAAAAAATTGGATGAAAAATGGGGAAAAAAATTAAATTTATAAAAAAATAAAAGAAAAAAAAAATTGGCGAGCTCGGATTGGGGATTCTCAGCCCGTCAACTGGCGGGTTGTTGGCGGGCTGGCCCGCATTTAAACCTTTTTACATCCCTTCAATAATTGATGATAAATCTTAATTAACATTTTAGTTATTTGCTTACTTACAAGATGAGTGTAGCATTCATGAACCGGTAAACCAATAATTGATGAACTTTGTGGACGCTCACAATTTATCGCGGACAACGCAACTTTTCTCATGTCTTTTTCTTTGATGGCATTTTTATTGAATGCGGGGGCAAATTAGGATATCCATGGGATTATTTGATTCTCTTTTCCAAAGCTGAGCGTCAATCAATTTTGATTCTCCAATTAAAGTACAATCTGACCCCTGCCCCTCAAAAACATTTCTGTTTTCCCTTTCAAATGTTTTTTTTGAGAGAGAATTCCTTTTATAATTACTGAAAAAATCATATAATAATTTAACAGCAAACAACATGTTGCTATCAATTTTTTTTGGATTAGATTTTATTGTTACACGCTGCTCACTTATCGTAAAACCTGTTAATTAATAATTGAATTAGGATTAGGTTTTGCTGCTTTGAACCTTATTATACGAATTTGTGCCTCGTGAACCCTAACACTTAATATAGCCTACAATTGAACCATCGATTGTATTGAGATAGTATGTTTCTTTGAAAAACTGTTGGACGAACGATATCACACAATTCAAAATAAATATGTTAGAGGAGTTCTATCTCATCTTACGTAAAAATTGACTTTAAATGAAGCCGTCAAACACACGCAATAACATGGGGTTTTTTCAAACTTTTGCATGAAAAAAAAATAAAACAATTTTCAACTCCTCATCATTTTCGACCCCTAAAAAGGACCAACAGAGGTAACTTTCTCTTTTTGTTGTGCCCAGTTTGGGACATTATTGCTATTGGTCCTTTTTTGTTAAGTAATTCCTCAAATTTAAAAAGCCTAAACTATGACAATGCCCCTTAGAGGTCCTAAATTGCAAATCGTCTTCTTCTTTATTATATCATATTTTAATTTCTCAAAGTTGTTAATGATAGTGGAAACTGTCTTGTAACTTATAAATTTTCTTCAATTTTATTTTTTATCCTAGACATTTCTCTCGGTTTATAAAAAAAATGCTCAAATATTTTCTGCGTTCCCGTGAAGAGATTCCATATTATTCCATGTGCTTGTTTAGGAACTTCATTCCCCCAACAGTGTATGTAAATCGAGATAAAAACATTTTAAACTCTGTAAAAATCATCTTGAAATTCACAAAAACATCTTGAAATCTATAAAATCATCTAAAAATCCATAAACTCCATTCTCTCAACGGAATTGCTTTCTCCAAACACACGCCATGTCAATGATTCGTTGAATGAAAGTATACTTCTTTTGACTGGCAATAAAAAGGCTAATAAAGTTCAATCATATGCAACTTTATTAGAGCATCTTCGATGGACGGGCAAATCACAGCGCTAGAAAAATACAGGTTACAAATTTCATCAGCAGTTGTTAATGTATGTTAGGGAAAACTTTTTCCTAATAGTATATGCAAGTCAAGATAAAAAACATCTTGTAATTCATAAAAACATCTCACAATCCGTAAACTTCTTTCTCCTAACGATTTCTCAAATACACCCCGTGATGGTGGAAAATGTCATAGCTGATATTGTCGCGACGTATTAAATTTGAATACATATGAACATATATAAAATATACTTTACGTAAAAACCATTATAAAGAGAGAATACATGTTTGAAGTCTGTGAAATAATGTTGTACAGAATTTAAACAAAGCAGAAATAATATATTGAAAGGATGTTATATCCAATTGAGAGAACATGTCTGATCTCTTTACAGGCTTTTGCTTTATGCATTGTTTCCATATTTGTTTGCTACAAATCTGACTCACCCTTATGAGTTATCTCTTCACTGTTTTCTGTAAAGCTCAATCATTAACCCTTTTTGACGTAGGCATGCTTCAGAGCTTGACCCACAAACCCAGTCATCTTTCAGGAAACAAATCTAAATCATACTCGTTCTAAAATATAAAACAATCTTTAAGTGTAATCTGCACTACAAAACAGATGTTGCATCTACGATCCGAAGAGTATATCTCTGTATTCTATACAGCTCAAGTGAGGGAATCTAACAGATTAAATACATTCCCTGTTTCTTTTTATGGCCTCCAGATTAAATACATTAATTCTGCATAATTTCACCAAGTCATGACTCAAGACTAATGAGTGTTTTGCTTTTGAACTGGATAATTAAACAGTGCATGTTGATGTTGTAGGGATGAATTGAATAAAGAACTGGTATACACTCACTTTTGCAGATTGATAAACTGATGAATAAATAGTTGGTGCACGTTCACTGGCAAACAACTTCACTTGTCCATCTATCTGCTGCACATGATCGCGACAAATAATTGAGTACAACCTATTTAATTGCATTTTGGTTGAACCGAACTTCACACAGGCTGAAACATCTTCCCTTGGTCTAATCTGGGCTTAATTTT